>PVIU01017803.1:0-40788 GCA_004026605.1 Ondatra zibethicus
GACTTAATAAATATGAACTCTTCAAAATCATCGCAGGCAATATTGCAATGACATGGACCAAGGTGTGTCTGTCTAGCACTCACTCTTACCACAGCGCTCAGATTTACCTGAAGGCTGAGTGAGCTGCTCACCCACAGTCCCATGGCCTACAGAGACTGAAGCACTTAGATGAAGTAAGTTTAAGAGACAATCCTTTCTCATTTCTATTAATAATACTAATACAACATATGATAATTTCAAATTAATAAGCAAAAGAAGGTAAGTAAGTCAAATAGTTTAAAGTATCGTTCAGGTTATTAAAGACTATATAGACACATACAGTTTGCATAAGTAATATCAGTGTAAGCCACTGGTTATTGCTTTGTATCGTAGTCTGTTCCAGAGCAAGCTAATTTTTGTATTGTATAAGCTCAAGCATGGCTGCATTTGTCAAGCAAAAATATAATGCGTTTATACTTTTAAGTTTAAAACTTTGCCTGTACTATGTGTTAAATACAGCCATTGAATGGGTATTTCTCTTTTCTACCTTCCCAAATCTTACAGAAAATAATCTTTAAAGAAATACAACTATAAAGGCTACAGAAAGACGACAGCAGATAATCCTCAACTGGTGAATGAATAAGCAATATATGTTTGTGCAATAGAACGTCTTTTAGCCATGAAAAGAAATGAAATACAAGTAGGTGCTACACCATACATAAACTTTGAAGGAAACTGAAAAGAGCCAAACTCTGGATAGTTTTAAGTCAACTTGACGCAAGCTAGAGTCCTTTAGGAAGAAGGAACCCCCGTTGAGAAAATGTGCTCCCCCTACACACACACACATACACACACACACACACATACACACACAAGATTGGCCTGTGGGCACCATATGGTACCTTATCTTGACTAAGGATTGATTTGGGAGAGCCTAGCTCACTTGGCAGTGCCACCCCTGGGCATCGGCCTTGGTATAAGAAGGTAGATGAGCAATCCTTGAGCAACAAGCCAGTAAGAAGCATTCCTCCATGGCCTGTGCTTTCCTGTATGCCGCCAGATTCCTGCCTTGAGTCCCTGCCCTGACTTCCCCGCAGATGGACTGCAAAAATAACTGACAAACTCTTTCTTTCCCAAGTTGCTTTTGGATGTATTTTATCACAGCAATAGAAATCCTACTAAGACAGTCATGTTTTTGGATTCCATGTATAGGAAACAGCCAGGATAGGCAAATGCATATGAATGGCTTTTGGGAGCCAGATGTGGGTGGAAGAATATGGAAACTGAATGCTTAAAGGGTCGAGGGGTCTTAGTGATGGGGCAGGCAAAGGCTGCATCAAACTAAACAGAAGTAGTGTTTATATATCACTGTGAATGTAGTAAAAAGCCTCTGCATTGCATCTTATAAGATGAATAAATTTTATCTCAGCTTTTCACAACCTATCAGCAGATGAGAGAGGAATGTGTTTAGAAGACAAAAACAAGGGTACACAGGATAATTGACTTTCCAGAACCAAGAGCAGAAACTTGCCCGTGGGATGTTAGACATTTCTTCTTGGGGAGAACCAGTAGCCAAGGAAACCGGAACTGCCCACGCAGTCATTCCAGACTCTTGCCTGCTGACGACCCTGCACAACAGGGAGCTTGCAGCCCTCGCTGTCCTGTGCAAGCACAACTGGAGACCAGGAATCCTAGACATAAGGACATGACTGCACCTATGATAAGAGCATGAAGGCAGAGCCAAAGCTGCAGGATCTCCACGACACAGGGCAGCAACAGGATATCTGAAAAGAATCCCTATGTGGCTCCAGCATTGAGAGTATAGCAGAAGCCAGAGGCCTCAAGCCAGACCAGTGACTCATTGCAATGAACATTTGCAGGCAAAGCTGGGCAAAAGGGTGGACTGGGTGACACACTGTGACACACCGCAGCACCCACTGTGAGATGGTTTTTGTTTGTTTGTTTTTCTTTAATTATCATTTGAATTTTTTGTTTTCTTTTTGGTGGAGGTTGCAAGGGCAGAGGAAAGACAAGGAGGGACAGGGAGATGAGGGGGATTGGGGTTCATGATATGAAATCCACAAAGAATCAATTTTAAAAAGGAGTAAGAAGGAATGTTAGGAAATACAAAGTATGGCAACTGAGTAAAATTTCAAAAGAAGGTTCAGGAACTATAGTTAAGAGGGAGAAACCAAGAAAGCAAAAGAAGAACAGTAGAGACAGAAGATACAACCAGAGCCAGTCACACCAACTGGACCTGTGTGACTCTGACCAGTCAGAACAGAAGCGGAATGAGTCACATCTGGCCACTGTAGTGTAAGACTAAATAATACCCAGAACTGAGCAGGAGCCAGCACCAACAGGCTCACAGGTATGACCAAGCTGCAAATTTAGAACTACAAATTTAGAAAGCTGGGAGCCAGCAAGGACCAAAGCTGCGGTCAAGCGCTATACACTAAGTGAGGTCTTCCTGTTCTGCTTACTAGAACAGCGGCTGTCCTTCATGTAAAGAAACACTGGATCCAATGTTGATTCATCCCCTTTGGATTGGAGAAGTGTGTGGCAATTTTTTGTTTCTTTCATTGTTTTTTTCCTTTAGAAAACTTTTCCCCCTACATATTTTCTAAATATCCACAAAAAACCTCCCTGAAAGAGCTGACACAATATTGTGGGTTCATCAGAGCCCTGCTGGCTTTTTGACGTTTTTCTTTTTCTTTATGTCATTGCAGAACAGAATTTTTTAAAAAGTTGAGAAGTTCACACATGCATACAATGAAATATAATCATATATAAATTCCATGTTCCCTCTCCAACTCTCCCTATGTCCCTTTTAACAAGCCCCATCCCAACCAACTTCATGCTTGTTTTTATTTTTATAACCCGCTAAATCCGGTTAGTGCTGCCCATATGTGCATGTGTGGGGGGCCTTCCCTGGAACATGGGAAACCTGTCAGCGGCTACATTCAAACTGAATTTTTAAGGCCTTCAGCCATGAGAGAACATATACAGCATTTGCCTTGGGGTATCTGGGTTATTTCATTTAGCCTGTCCCTTGGTAGACCCCCAGCACCTTCTGGGACTATGAAAGCTAGCATCACAGAGGGAGGAAGTTCCCTGGTCAGTTTGAGGTGGCCTTCTCTATGCTTGGTAGTCAAAGTGTGATGTCTTTAATGGTAGGATCTTACCACAGCATTAGTAGGTAAGCGAGGGTGATGCCACAATATTCTGTGTTTTTCTGGACACCACTGGGGCTGCTAAACTCATAGGGAGGTACCCCATGCTTTGTACTTCAGTTTTCACTTAATACCCATGTCTTCTGGGGTGACACTGACCATCCATGAGTAATTCTTTTCAAACTCTTTTTTTAAAGATGGATTTTGAAATCCGTTTACTAAGTCATGAGTTTTCATAAAGCTTTTTCCCCACAGATTCTTGGTTTTGATGAACCTATCGACCATCCCTCCTCGCCTCCTTCTCCATCCCATTCCTGACTCATCTTTTAATATTCAATATTCCTCTGTCTTTCATCGAATATGAGTTCTACCTTTCAATTAACTTTTTTTGAGTTGGACTGTAGAGTATTAGGTTTCCATATGGATTCCATGCCCTCTCCTTTGGGTTAGCACCCCTACCCACTCCACCCTCTGATTTCCCCCATATTCCTCCAGCCCCTCCTGCTCAGTCTTTCTACCCAGTATGTACCATGTATCATATCGCTTTTGTTTTCCCTCTGGCCCCTTTCTAGTCCCCTGCTTCCATTTGCCTCACACTGTTTTGTAGAAGCTTCCTTTGCACAGCACAAACCCACCCTGGCAGCAGTGGGTACATCCTGGTTTTACAGGTAGATCCTACAAACGTGCTCATTTAAGTGACGACTTCCCTGCTTAATAGCAGTCATAACTATTCTCTGTTTGCTGAATGAGCAGTGATAAGCAGCATCTATGAATTTTAATAGCTTTGCACTAAAAAATAAGCTGCAACAAAATTATGGAGCAGTAAGCGTGATTCTTGCAATATAGATGAAATGATTTCTCTCTAAAATTGCTAACGATTGTCTAGTTGACAAATACGAAGAAAAACGGGTTTCTCCTATTCAATCTAGACAGCCCTGGACACCCTGAACTGGAATAACTATTGGTACAGTTAATGCAGTTTGCAGTCCTCAAGTGACAACCTTTAAACTTCACGACAGATGAAGACACTACTGGCACTCAGCCAACGATTATAATTTGATGTCCATATATCATAAACGTTTTGGGATATTTGTACACTGTGTAAAGATGTATTGCTGTGAAATCTTACTGCACATAAAGCCATGGAGGTCATTACTGGAAAGGGAATTATCAGACGATACCAAAATAGAAATTTTACCCGCAATGACAGATGCGAACTTGACTCAAGGTCCCCATCACAGTATACAGGGTTTCGTTGTTTGTAAGACCTCCAACTCTTCGAGTTATTTTGCTGTTCAGTAAAAAAGGAACCATCTTTTAAAGAAATAACTAATACACCAGCCAAACACTGTGTAAAAAGAGGCATCTACTGTCTTTTCTGTCTTGCCCAGTTTCATTTACTAAAAGGAAACATGGGCACCCAAGACTGTGTTTGATAGAATCTGGATGGATACTTTTCATTACAAAACAGCGTCTGTGCTCTGTCTAAGTGAGTCAGAAAACAAAATGTGGGCTTGCCAGAAATCCCCACTTCTTCGCTCAGTATGGAAGCATGTTTGCGTGTGCATATGCATGTCCATCCTCTTCCAGCAAGAATTTAATGCATCCATGACATTTCTCCATCTGTATGCAGTAACTCTGTTTTAGCTCTCTTCACAACCTGCAAACATTTCCCTCCACTCCCAACCCAGAGCTCTGTAGCAACCATACCTACGTCTTCTGGAAGTCACCGTCTTGGAAGAAAATGTTTGGCTTTCCAAGAAAAAAAATCCATAGAAAGTTGGAGAGGTGAGAAGTGTTAGAAAAGAATACTTTTGAAAAAATTGGGAAATTTGTAAGAATCATTATCACACTAGCTACAACATGGAATTGAACAAATTGACCATCAACAAATGAAGAAAAAGTGGTGTTGGGGGAAGGGCACTGACTTAGTCATAAGAAGGATGAAATCCTGTCATTTACAGCAAAATTAATAGAACAAAAGACATGCAAAATGAAATAATGCATATATTACACAGCAGATACCTTATGTTCTCTCTCATGAATGAAAGCTTTAAAAAGTCAATTTCAGTGTAGACAAGTGGTTTCTAATGCTTGGGAAGGGTGAGGAGGGGAAAAAGACTAAAGGGAGGCTGGATAATGAGTCCTAAATCACAGCAGAAGGAGTAGGCCAGGCTGGGAGGCTGAGGAGTCTGAGCTCTGATGTCAAGAGGACAGCAGCTGCAACAGCAGAAACAGGAGAAACCTCAGCAGTGAGAAGTGGAGACAGACGGGCAAGTAACACACATTCCCTCAGCCCCATCTGTATCTGGGCTAATGCTAGAAAGTGGTGAAGGGTCTCCCCCAAACACTAGGTAAATCTTCCTAGAAACTAGAAATGTTTTCACCAACCCATGGAGAAGCACATTTCTTAGCTAATTTCAGATCCAATCAAGTTGACAGGCAAGCTTAACCATCACCGAGTGTGAAGACAAGAGAAGGGAACAGCTTGGCCGGCCAAGGGGAACAAGGGCTTCCCCCCAAACTTGCAGCCCATCTTGAAAGGTGTGGAACTAGGAAACATGTCAAATACTCTTATTCAGGGGCTTCCCTGTACCAGTTAAAAAGACTCAGAGCACCTGAGGAGAACAGACCCTTAATACCCATCATTAGATGCCCCCCATTCTGAGGTGTCTCGAGAATGAGACTCTCCCTTTAGCCTTGTCAGGAGCAAACTGGAGAGCAACGATAGACTCTGAACAGACAGTCTGTATACTGAGGGAAGAGACCACAACAAAGCAGAGCAGAGATGTCCGGAGCATCCGGGAGTTATCCTTCAACGTTAATGTCTAAACTATTGATTGAGGGCCACACCCCAACTTGATGTGATTGGCTAGTGGCTCTTCCCCCATCAGCCCTTCTTTGGCTTTCCAGGAAAGGTCAGTAGGAAATACTTTATCTCCCTTATCCATGGTGGAGAATATTTCCCAGTTTCACTCAAATCTTTCCATTCCTATGGAGGCTAGCAGATGCTCTAAGGACAGCATTAGGGTTTCCTCTCTCCATGACTCAGCCACTGAAGTCAGCATGACAAAGTTTATAGATGATTTCACATCCTTCTCCAAACACACTGTTCAGGACCTCACCATTAAAGCATCAAAGGGGGAAAAGCAGCCACAAACAAGTGGAATAGCCAAGGAAGAAAGTAATGCTGTCAGGGAAATGAAATGAACATCAAAAACGAACATGAAGAAGCTGCTGTATCCAAGCCATGTCCTTACTGGTCTTCAGGCCTAGAGAGGGGGAAGGAACGTCAGTCATTTTGGTTCCAATACAGTCTCTTTGCCCTGCTTGGCACCCAGATTCAGGGCCTAGAGGAGCAACTTTTATCTCTTACAGCTGCCTGTAATTTCTGTTTTGTTTACATATATGTCTAACAAATTTTACATTCTTCTCTTATATGAGTCTCTGAACTTGGAGATCAGAGAGAACTGACAGTCTTGTCATATCCGCCAGAGTCAAACAAAAGCTCACAGCACTGTCACAAGTTAAAGTCCTGATTACCTCATAAGAGGATTCCAGAATATACTTTGATTCAGAGAAGATACTGTCTGCACTGGCGATAGAGTGTTGATAACCAGAGCTCTCAGTTTTTTGTGTTAAAGTCTCTGTTGGTGGTCACAGGAAGCTCCTACCCGGACTCTTCAAAGAAATGCTTAGGGTTGAGAGGAGGCGTCTGAAAATCAGTTAGAGCTTCTAGAATAAATTTAAAGAGAGTGAAGCACTACCACTTTAGGGACCGTTTCTCTAATTCCTGTGGCTAGATACCCGGAACCTAAGGGGAAAAGGATTATTTTGGTTCATGGTAGGAAGGCAAAGTTTATCTTTTCAGGGGAGGCCAGATATTCGAGGGGCCTTAGGCTACAATGGTGGGCACGTGAGGCTGCTTGTGATAGAATTAAAAAACTCTCTTTCTGGTCAAGAGAATAGAATCTCTGGCCTGGGTAGAATCTAGTTGGGCAGGCCATCAGCTAGGCAAGGGCAACCCCTGCAAAAACAAATTAGTCCTTTAATGAAACATTGTATTTATTTTTCTGTTGTGGGTATCCACCAGAGAAGACTACTCGGACATGGACTTAAGCCAATAGAAAGTCATTATTAGCCAGTCTGTACTACACTGTGTGTTCGGGATCCCAGTGTAGCCCCAAGGCTTTCGCAGGGTGAGTTTTTAAGCGCAAAAGCCATGTTCTGTGTTTACACACCACAGTTAGCAAGAACAGTTAGCCAAAAGCATAACTACTGAAGCCAAAAGCAAGGTTAAAACACTTCGAGACTTTCCAGGTGCTGTGGATATTGGCGGATTAGGTCTTTGTTTCTGTTTTGGCAGGTAATGCTGTCTACATGCTGAATTTTAAACCAATCTCTCTTAATCATTTCTTCATATACATTCTATGCTTGTCCTAATTAGCATTTCTGTTTCTATGAAGAGACACCATGACCTCAGCCACTCTTGTAAAGGAAAACATTTAATTGGGGTGACTTACAGTTTCAGAGGTTTAGTCCATTATTATCATGACAGGAAGCATGGTGTCATGCCGGCAGACATGGTGCTGGAAAAGGAGCTGAGAGTTCTACATCCGAATCCACAGGCAGCAGGAAGGAAGACTGAGACACACTTCCTTCAACAAGGCCACACCTCCTAATAGTGCCACTCCCTGTGGGCCTCTGGGGGCCATTTTTATTCCAACCACCACAATGATATACATGCATATATACAAGCACAATATATATACATGCTGCAGCTTCTGCTTCTCTGGAGACTAATAATACATGGTTCTTCTATAATGTCAGGTCAAGGCTATTACTGTTTTGTGTTGGGAATCAGAGGATGTTGATGTCTGAGTGGGGGAGAAAGCAAATGTTCCACTCAAGAAAAAGTAAGCCCATCCTTCATTTTTAAATGTACAATGTCCCCACAGCGTATACATTTAGCACATGGTCTTCCGTAAGTGGAAACTGTGCTTTTGTTTTCCAGCTGCCAAGACTCAAATAATTACATAGGAACTATATTAATTACAACACTGTTTGGCCAATGGCTCAAGCATATTTCTAGCTAGCTCTTACATCTTATATTAACCCATTTCAATTAATCTATGTATTGCCACAAGGCTGTGACTTACCGATAATGTTCTGGCATCTATCTCCTTCGGCAGCTACATGGCATCTCTTTGACTCTACCTACTCTTTATATATATATATATTTGGATTTTCCACCTGGCTTTACTCTGCTAAGTCATTGGCCAAAACAGCTTTATTCATCAACCAATAAAAGCAAGACATATACAGAAGGACATTCCACATCAGTCTTTGGCTTTGGCACTGCTTTGGGGGTTTGTAGACTCTCTAGGAGGCAGGGCCTCACTGGAGGAAGTGGGTCTGTGAGGCTGACTTTAAAGTTTACAGACCAGTCAGGCTTCCTATGGTGCCTCTGCTTCCTGGTCCGCAGAGATGTGAACACTGTACTGCAGGAGTCTGCCAGCAGGCCTCCCCACATAGTACCACAAACTGAAGTAAATCCTTCTTCCTGAGTGACTTCTTGTCAGATGTTCTGTCACTGTGATGAGAATAGTAACCAGTGCCCCCTTCCTCTGCATTTTCATTGTTTAGATCCTCAGAGGGTTGAACACAGTCTGCTCACATTGGCGCCGGATCTTCTTAACTCAGTCTACTGATTGAAGTGTCAGTCATTTCTGGAAATAGCCTTATACACACACATCCAGAAAGAAAGATTGGTTATCTCCTAGCCCCATCAAGTTGTCACATAAAATTAATTACTTTAAGTGTGGTGTAGTGTTATCTTTCTTTGTGAATCCACATGTCTTACTTGTGTGCTTATGAGACACCTTATCTACTGGCTCCTTTGAACTGGATGGTTGTGCTTTGTCCTCTATGGGCTTATGGGCACTATTTGGGGAGGTTTTAGAAACCAAAGGGACTCAGCTGGAGGAAGCAGGTCACTTGAGGTGGGTCCTTGTGAGTACTCTGCTTCTTGCTCCTTCCTGTCTTGTCTTCTGCTCCATGTCTGCCATGATGATGTGCCTATTTCCTTGCCCAACAGCCTGAACTCTTTAAAACCATGAGCTCAAATTAACCGTTACTTTCTTAAGTTGCTCTTGCAGTCACTTTGGTCATGTGATATAAAGTAACCAATAGAAAGAGAGTTTTTTTGCTCCCGCCCACCTTGCCTGAGCTCAAAGGGAGAGAGTAGATGTTCTAGGTTGTGCTTGAAAGCAGAGAGACCCAGGTGTCCCGAGGAAACCTAAAAGAAACAGCAGAGCAAGGGAAATCTAGCTGAGGAAATTTCTAAGTTGACCTCCGAAGGAGACAGTAAGGAGGCTTTGCAGTCAGGCTGACTAAGTTTGACTTTTTTCTTAGGTAGCTATATGACTCAAAAAAAGGAGTGGAGATAATGCTAGAATTTGTCTCATTTGGCTGTGATGAACGTTGGAGTTAATTTTGCAGGAACCTTGCGCTATTCTTGGCCAATGGTATAAAACAACTATGAGCGGCTGTTATCTGAAGACACATCTGTCTCCCCAACAGAGCAGTGGATATGGTTTTAGGACTAAAACAAGACCTGAAGGAACAGTTCAAAGGTCACATCAAGCTAGAAAAGTGATTTCTCTTCACGTGCAATTTGTTTGCAAACCTTTCACCATTTAGGACTGTCTCTCAGCTGCCTTTTTGCTGTGAGAAATTTTTACTTGTCAGAGTGGAGGCTAGATGGCTGCCACCCTCCTCCATTGATAATTCGTTGATTATTGCTAGCAGCCATCGTTCTGATCCTAATCCAGTGTTCAGCTTCTTCACAAACAGGAAGCAATGTGGTCAGTTCATAGGATTAAAATCAGAGACCCTTATTACTATGGATATCCAATATGTTGATGTCATGCCCTGGGGAAGGACCCGGGATTTCTCATCATTCCTTTGTCTGCATATGTATTTGAGGTTGTAGCAGATAGCATCTAGAGAGTGCCAAAACCAGAGACCTCAGGATTCACCCATCACATGGTCTCCTAATGATTTCCATCTGTCCTTCTCACTTCACATAGTTCCCTGTGACAGGGTCACACAAGCTCCATGATGGCCTGACCAGGTCAATCTGATGTCAACAAAGCCACAACTGTTGTTGGAGGTGATCCAATGGCCCACAGTGCTGACTTCCCACACACTCAGAACTGTTTGCAGTTTTGGTCTGAACATGTTTTGAAAGGCTGAGAGAGCAGGGAACCAGCGCCTTTTGTTCTACTTTGGATCCCCACACAGAATTCTTTCTGAAATTGAAGGATTGGTTTCCTGGAATCCTTTGAACTTCTTGTCTGTGACTTTCTTTTCTTGTTTATTATTTATCCATTAATTAATATTAAAAACTTGTATTCAGGGCACTCTAGAAATAGAAGCTAAAGTCCCTGCAGTCAAGGGTGACAATTTAGTTGCAGAGTGGAAAGGTTTACATGACACAAAGTCTGTACATCATCATCTGATAATGTGGCAAACTCTGTCACATATACTAGGTTAGTATATAAGCCATATGTTCAAGGACCTAGAATCCAAGGGTTTATGGAACAGGCAGATTCCCCAGCTTCCTGAATAAATCTGAGGGGCTTAACAGCAGATAACAGTAATCCCAGCATGCAGGGGGTGGGGCAGGGAAATCATGACCAGCCTGGGCTACAGAGGAAGGTCCTATTTAAAAAAAAATCCAAAATAATGACAATAATGCTTTTATTATAGTATATTTATCAAGTGTACATGTGAGATATTATTTGTACAATCCTCTTTAATCTTACCAACTATTTATTATTAGCTACCTTACCAACTATTTATTATTAGCTTTCCTTCTTTTTTTTTTAACAGATGAAGAAACCATTTCAGAAAGACTGAGTAATTTATCCAAAACTACACAAAAACAAAGTGGCAAACCCAGTGCTGTACCTCATTGCTACTGGACAGTGATTTAGAATGTGTTCCCCTTATCTGTGTGAAGGCAGAGTCTGACTCTGAAGTGCTCCCCACAAGCTCCTGCCCTTGGCATGTGCACTGTCTTGAAGGCTGGGAGTCTTTAGGACAGTGGTTCTCAACCTTCCTAATGCTGTGACCCTTTAATACAGTTCTTCACGTTGTGCTAACCCCAACCATAAAACTATTTTGTTGTCACTTCATAACTGCTTTGTGTTGGGATTCAGAGGAGCAGGGGAAATTGGAGCATTCTTCTCAAAACGGTATAAATCCTCCAATGATACTAATTCCTTGATTTTAAAGGGACTCAGATTTCTTTGTGGTGTGTGAGAGACAGCTAGGCCTGAAATGTACCACATATAAAATGGTTTTGGGTCTCTTGCAATGGCAATAGACGGATACGATGTGAACAAGAGGTGTGAACGAGCTGTGGTGTGAACGAGCTGTGGTGTGAACAAGATCCCACTGCCAAGGCCAGATCTCTCCCACCATGACACACAGCCAGGCCCCTCCAGCCTTGACACACAGTTGGGCCTCTCCTACCAGGGCAAGATGAGCTAAAGTCCTTGCCCCAGTGGCTTCTTATCAGGCATTTTGTTGTTGTAAAAAAAGTTACACATGCTCCTTCTTCTATGTTCTCGTTCTGTTCAGCAGATCCAGGGTCTGGACGAAGTCTGCCTGCAGTGGTGAGTGGGTCTCAGTCACTCAGCCTGCTGAGCAGAACTAGTACCTGCATGCACACATGCAAAGAGCAGTCTCAATAATGACCACCATGCTGTGTCCCCAGCAGTACTAGTTACAAGCACAGCCTTGCCCTTTTTATAGCTTACCAAGATATGCTACCACACACTTAGGCAGTAAGAACACCGTATGGGGTTGTGTAACTGAATGCTGGAGTCACAAAATGTTTGCCAACACTGGAAGATTTGTGAGCGTGAAAAGACTAAAAATCCATTCAGAATGAAGCATGTGATGAATTCTGAGCTGCTTGCCTTGTGTTGCATTGCACAACCCCACCACAGCCTTGGTACTGAACACACAATATGGGCACTTGGCTCTATGCATGTGGATATGCATGCAATACCAACCAGAACCTCTCCGGCTCAGATTCAAGACTATTACCTACTATAAACTTCGGTGTTTTACTGTACACACAAAGTTTTCTGCTCTTATAAAAAAACATATATACAGTCTCAGTATGTCGCAAATAATATTTTTGGATTGTATTGGGTTAGAATGTTTAAAAATTTACATTAATCTATTGTGTATTGGGGGTATACTGTGGTACATGTGTGGAGGTCAGAGGACAACTCACGGGGTTCAGTCTTCTCCTTCTACCATGTAGGTCCAGAGGGTTCAACTCAGGCCATCAGGACTTCTGGCATCTTACTGAACAACAGAATTATAAAATTGCTTGGAGAACCAGACATAATGGCATAGTCCAGAAATCCTAGCACTTAGTGGGCAGAGGCAGGAGAAATGGCACAGGTTCAAAGCCAGCCTGGTGAATATCAAGTGCCAAGTCAAGCAGGGCTACATTGAGAGGCACTGTCTCAAAGAACAAAACCAAAATAAATGAATAAAGTAAATCGTTGTTTGAGTTGATGACTTGAATTCATTTTTAAAAAAATTGTTAAATGAATTTCTCTAGGATTAGGACAGGATTTCCAATCATTTCTGAACTGTCCTTATGTATAATTTTGCCAATTAATATCATATTTGTGTCAAGCAGGATTTTTGGCATTGATGATCATAAATCAAAATATTGATAAACTATAATTCTACTGCACCAAATATTAGGCCAAGATTTAATTCTTTATGCAATTTTTGTTTTGTTTTTAATAAATCATAAATATATACCAAATAAATTACTTTATGATTTCTTATGAATAAATGTTTGGTTTGTATAATTGCTTTACATGCCTATATACCAGAAAGCATAAAAATTTCTCAGGCATAAAGGGAAGAGTTTTACACCTCAGATCTAGGATTTATAAGAACCAAGGCAAAGGAAGATGTAGATCCCTTTTCAGAAATTATTAGGAATTTCAAGTGAGTGACGGCAAAGCATCAGCACAGAGACTCGGTCATCATACTTGGTGATCCTTCCGGAGCCTGTATGCTTGCTCTACATTAGCATCGTTACTTACGTGATTTCCCCCTCACAGCAGCTACTTAAGGAAAACATATGCACAAATGGAACATCTTTGTGTCAAATGACAAAAAGTCCCATCGTAGGGGAGTGGTGGGAATGGACTGAGAAGAAGAACAGAAGCAGGGAAGGATGAACTAAGGGAAGCTGAGCCCTCTGACCACACCCAAATGAGGGTGCAGATATGTCTCTCTTCCACTGATTTGGAAAAGAAAATGGAAGGGAGGGCTCAGATAGTAGATGGTTTCAGACGGTTTAGCCCAGGGGAAAATGATCTTTTTGTAGATAATAATAAATGCCTTTGAAGCACCCTCTTCTTTGGTAGTTCTTACTCTGGACGCAAGACCACTGAGAGGTGGCAGCTGTTCTCCCTGAGGCCGGTGCCACGCTAGCCTCTTTCCACCAGACTGTCAAGACCTGAGTAAGCCTCGGCACCTGGCAGCGCTGTGTCCACCGTAGCATGGCCTGCGTGTAGGAAGAGAGAGTCGGGGCGACAGAGACTGCTCCACTCTGACTGCTCTGAAGGACTACAGTGGTAGCTTCTCCCTTCCATGGTCCAGAGGAACACAGCAGATAGGATCAGGACTGGGGAGAGGGTAAACAGTAGGCACCAGCAGGACTAGGGAGAGGGTAAACAGTAGGCACCAGCAGGACTGGGGAGAGGGTAAACAGTAGGCACCAGCAGGACTTGGGAGAGGGTAAACAGTAGGCGCCAGCAGGACGTGGGAGAGGGTAAACAGTAGGCGCCAGCAGGACTAGGGAGAGGGTAAACAGTAGGCACCAGCAGGACGTGGGAGAGGGTAAACAGTAGGCGCCAGCAGGACTGGGGAAAGTGCCCCTTCCTCCAGCAATGCACTTCTAAGGTCGTTTTCTTTATTTTATGTGTGTAAGTGTTCTGTCTGCCTGTGTGTCTGGGCACCACATGTGTCTGGTGCCCATGGAGGACAGAAGGAGGTGGTGGATCCTTTAGAACTGCAGTTACAAGCTGCCATGAGCCATCACATGGATACTAGGAACCAAACCTGGGCCATCTGCATAGGTAGCAAGTGCTCTTACCCACTGAGCCATCTCTCCAGCCCCATGCTGAACTTCCCACTGGAAGCTCTAAGAGGAAAAGCCTTTAGATGTTTGGAGGGAAATATTCAAAACGAGCCTCTGTGACATTTATGATAATAACATCTAATTGAAAACTATCATTAATAAAGAGATACACGCTGTTACCCAGTATCTCTAAATACAGCCATTAGCTTGAGGGAAAATCCAACAGTAATGAGACACAAAGAGACTCAGTGCTGCTCCCTCACTTCCTTAGCAGTTCCAGGGAGGGGAGATTGGCTGCTCTGTAACAATAAAGAGCCATTGCTGGGCCACAAGACAGCTGGGGGACAGGGGGTGAAGGTGATGTCACTGATCACCTGGATTCAGTCGTGGGAGACCACAGGCTGAAAGGAGAAAACTGAGCCCTGTGAGATGCCCTCCAAACTCCACGCACGCACCATGCTTGTGTGCTTGTACACACAAACATACACATGATAATCAAATATAACTTTTAAATTTTGCAAAGCATTAGTATTAACTTTAAAATTAAAAAACCATGAAAGCATCTCAAAGATTAAAATTCCCCCTTCTCTACTTTCTCATTGAGACCTAGACAAGGTTCGTCACCTCCCTAAGCACAAGACAAGCTTCCTCAACAGTAAAAATGAGATTAAATTTAAGTAACATTACATAAGAGTAGAGTGAGCACTAAGTATTATAATGGCATAAATAAATATTAAAATGCATAAAGCATGATTCACATTGTGACAACTTCCAGGGTACCCTTTCAATGTACCAATAATAGCTCAAAAGCAAGAATTTCTCTCCTTGTTATCATAATCTTTTTGTCCAAAAGCCAGGAAAGCACCTATGCTGGCTAGTTTTATGTCAACTTGACACAAGCTAGAGTCATTGGAGAGGAGGAAACCTCAATTGAGAAAATGCCTCCATAAGATCAGGCTGTGGGTTGTAGGGTGCTGTCTTAATTATTGATTGACATGGGAGGACCTAGTCTTTTGTGGGGTGGGGCCACCTCTGGGCTGGTGGTCCTGGGTTCTTTAAGAAAGCAGACTGAGCAAACTACAAAAAACAAGCCAGTGAGCAGCACCCCTCCATGACCTCAGCATCAGCTCCTGCCTCCAGGTTCCTGCCCTGCTCGAGCTCCCGTCCTGAGGCCCTCTGATGTTGAACCACACAAACCCTGTCCTCCCCAAGTTGCTCTCTGGTCCGTGTGTTTCATCACAGTGATGGTAATTCTAGCTAGGACAACATCTGTCAGTCGTGGGCGCTTTATCAACATCTGTGGAGTGAACAAGTCACTGAGCCCCAGTGAGCACAGAGCAAGAGTGAATGTCCCATCCGCTTTTCAGAAGCACACTTCTGAACTAGCTTTCTACCGTTCCCAAGCGCTGTGCCCTGTGGAGATTATTTCAGATAAAGCAGATGCTTTATTTAAAATAAAAATGATTGACTCCTTAACCTACAAACCTGGGGCTGAGCAAAGCCTGAGGGTTTCCAGACTCCCCTATTCCAGAGAAAATCAGTCAGCAAAGAAGCCGAGGAAGCAATTAGTTTTCAAAGGACCATGGACCTGGGTCAGGAAATATTGGCAGAAGCGCAGTGAATGCTCCTTGGTGGCAGGAATAGTTTTCTTTAATTGTTAGATTGGGGGGGTGCTAAATAAATGAACACATATATTCATGCTTATGTTCACATGTGTGTACGTGCACACAGAGCCTACTGGCCATATGTGATCGCAGCTCTATTGCGCATTACTCTGAACTCTAAACATGTAATAGAACTTCCTGCCTCACAGAGTGAGGTGAGGTTCAGTAGCCATTCTTCTCAGCCTCAAGCAAAGAAGGAACTATAGGTGTCTCCAAACTTCAAGAACCCCGGTGAGACAAACCCATCCAACACTGCGAACTTCCACTTCCATGCTGCCCTGCCCATGAGATGCCGCTGGGCCAAGTACCAGAACCAGAAGTGTGACTTCAAGGAAGCTCCCAGTTATCCCAAAGACATAAAGAAATAATTTCACAATGAGTGCACGCTATGAGGGCAAGGTAAGGACTGGCCCATGATGGTTTCCTCCATGTGGTAAATACTGCCTGGGCATTTGGTGGCTTCCCCGGGCCTGTCCTCAGGGTGCACTGACTGTCACCTGGGCACTAGTTCAAGTTTCAGTAGTGTCTATCAGAGCATGTAATCTTTCTTCTCTTTTTCTCCCTTTCTTTCCGTTAACAAATTTAACTGAACTGGGAGGATTACAATTGAATGTCAAGAAAGAAGCCTCACTTAGCCAGGCGGAGCTACAGCTGGAGCACTGGGGGCTCCCCCTGGTCACTGGTCAGGCTCTGGGAGCTCACTGGTGGGAGATCTCACGAAAAGGGTCAGGGCCTCCATTTAACTGTAGATGGGGACCAGGTCAGATTAATAATCTTTGCAGACTGTTCTCAGGAAGATTTATTTTTGTTGTTTTGTTTTATAAACACACTAGCTATATTTTATATTAGATTTGCAAAGCTTATTGTTTTAACGAATTCCAGAAAGTAACATGTCATTGGAAAAACAGGCTACACAGCAAATGTGGATATGGGGACCTTCTGGCTTGCTTTAAGCTATTCATATGCAGAATATCACAATGAACCCTCAGAGTGCAACTGTGCCCCATTTACTACTGGTTCTGGTCTTTCTCAGTTTCACAGAATGAAAAGCACATAGTAGACATTTGCCCTGCGATTTTTTTTCTTCTTTCTTTCTTTCTTTCTTTCTTTCTTTCTTTCTTTCTTTCTTTCTTTCTTTCTTTCTTTTTGTGGTTTGTTGAAACAGGGTTTCTTTGTAGCTTTGGAGCCTGTCCTGGAACTAGCTCTTGTAGACCAGGCTGGCCTCGAACTCACAGAGATCCGCCTGCCTCTGCACCCCGAGTGCTGGGACTAAAGGTGTGCGCCACCACTGCCCAGCTTGCCCCTGTGATTTTTAACCAGGAACTTTGTGCCTCCTTTTGGAACAGATAAAATTGTACTTTCAAACTTGAGTAAGAAAGCAAGGTTTCTCCCTTTTTAAAGATTTGTTTTTATTATTTTAACTCTGTGTGTGTGTGTGTGTGTGTGTGTGTGTGTGTGTGTGTGTGTAAATGTACACTGCTTGCATACTCACAGAAGCCAGAAGAGGGCATCAAATCCGCTGGAGATGGAGTTAAAGTGAGCACAAGGCACCTGATTTAGGTGCTGGGAACAGAACTTGGGTCCTCTGGAAGAGCAGCAAGTACTCCTAACATCTGAGCCATCTTTCTAGCTCACCAGAGTTTTCTGTATACATCAAGCACTTAGAAGAATCCTGCCATGGTGACCCACAAAGAAGCGACACACAAGGCTTTGCGCTTTTCATGCCCATGTATGTTTTGGCTGTCTCAGGGTTGGTCTAGCCAATAGTTTTATGGCCTCTGAAATGCTAAGACTACTGAGAGACAGAGGATATGAAAGGCCTGAGAAAGACAAGTACAGACAGCCCACACTCCAGAACTCAGACTCTAGATTGCAATCCACACGTGGATACTTCCTGGATGTGTCATACTATTTTTGCACACTCTTGGAATCTTCATATATAGAGAGCCATGTTTTTCAAAATGCAATTAGCTACTACACCTTAGGAACTTATGACATCAGTTGAGTTATAATCAACATTGTGACAAAATGATAGCAGACAATAGGAAGTATCCAGAGACATCACACATCCAACATACAAACACAAAACAGTGAATTAAAATATAGGTGTAAGATGTTTTTAAGAATGCATGTGGGTATATACATATATACATACGTATGCTTCTCAGGTAGTATTTGGTTATTGGTAGTTTTCTGAGAAAGTACCCTATTTGAACCAATTTAGAATAAGCCCACCATTCTATGGACAGGCCCAATGTTTTCCCTCCCCCACTAAAAACCCATTATTGTATGTGCAGGCCCAATGTTCCCCTCCCCCACTATAAACCCATCACTGTATGGACAGATCCAATGTTCCCCTCCCCCACTATAAACCCATCACTGTATGGACAGACCCAATCAATGTTTCTTCTCCCCTACTCTGTTGGCACTGTCTGAGCATCTCATCAATACCATCTTCTTCAAGGCAGGGTACATCGAGTTCCTCAGATAATCTCATCCACTTAGAGATTATTTAGTGTATCACACTTTTTCTTTTGGGCCACCAACTAGTTCCTAAATCATGACATGGAGACTTATTAGCTTAGGCTCATTTCTGGCTAGGTCTTCTAACTTAAATTAACCTGTTTCTCTTCATGTACCTTTTGCCCCGGAACTGTTGGCTTTTCTTCCTGTATATCTTGCTTTCACTGTGTCTAACCACTGGCTGACATCTCTACTGCCTGCTGGATGACATCTCCTTCGTCCTCTCCTTCTCTCATCTTTCCCCAAGTCTAGATTTCTCGTCCTATTTATTCTCTCTGCCCGCCAGCCTTTCCTATCCCTCTCCTACCTCCCTATTGGCCATTCAGCTCTTTATTAGACCAATCAGGTGCTTTAGGCAGGCAAGGTGAAACAGATGCAACACTTCTTTACATAATTAAATGCACATCCTTTCATCATTAAACAAATGCAGCAGAGACCAATGTAACACGCCTTTACACAGTTAAAGTAGTATTCTGCAGCATAAACAAATGCAACACATCTTTGCCCAGTAAAAATCATATTTCACAACAATTTAGAAGCAGGTCTCCAGAATCAGGCTCCTTGGTGTCTACCTGAGTAAATTGGGAGCATAGGGATCTTGGGGAAGGGTTGAAGGAGGGAGGGGAATGGCAGGGAGGGGAGCAAAGAAAAATGTAGAGCTCAATAAATATCATGGAAAAAATAATAAAGGAAGAAGTAACAAAAAAAGAGTTCAGGATAGAACATATGCTTAGCATATGCAAGACCCTGAGCTCAATCCTCAGCAAAAACAGCCTTTAATGAAAATAAAATAAAATAATTAATAATTCTGCTCATTAGCTACAAAAAAACCCAATCCCATCTCATTGTATCTTTGTCTTTATTAAATTTGGGAGGGGGTAATATTCTTTTAAAAAATAACATGTACAATGGCAAAAGCTGGTGGCAAAAGAGAGCTTAAGGCCCAGTCCACCTTGTCTCTAGACTAGGCTGCAGTGGAGCATCTTCTTCAACCTGTGAGGTAGGCACTGCTGTGCCTTTGTACTAAAGCTGAGGAGGGATGGCCCAAAGTCACTCTGCTAGTGTGTGAAAGAGCCTGGACTGGAAGCCATGCTCACCACAAAGACCAGGCCTTTGCTGTCCACCACGAAAGACAGTTCACACTCCTCCATTTCTCAAAGCAAGGCATCCTTCACCTTCTCTCCAAGAGGAGGAGGCCTTCGGCCACCAGTGTGAACCAGGAGTGCTGGAGGTCAGACCTCTGTCCGTTCTCTTGTTTCCAGCAATGTTGGGACCTTGTGTTCTTTGTTGGGGACATCAAGTGTTTCCCTGACGATCTCACGTCCCAGTGGATAAACCAGGAGTGTGGTATCCATTCCCCAGCAAAGATACCGTGAGATGAAAGAAATGTAGAGACCAGAGATCCTGCAAACACTTGCATCGTCCCCTCCTCACCTAAGTGTGTCTCCATGTGCTTCCTCCCAGGGGTGTAAAATCAGTCACACTTCTTCCTCAGTTGGCAGTGGCTGGAGTGAGCTGTCATTTCTAGACAAAAGCCAGGCCAGGCTATGTACAGAATGGGAATGTCTGTTTGGGAGGAAAAAAAAAATAGTCTTAGGAAAAGTATTTTTTTTAACTCTCTTTTTATTTATTCTTTGTGTCTTTCACATCATGCCTCCTGGCTCCAACCATTTCCCTCTGCCCCTAAACAAAACAAAATAAAATTTAGGAGAAAAAAGAGGGGAAGGAAAATCCTGTCATGGAGGCTACAGTGTGACACAGTCGGTCACACAGTAAACTAAACCCCTTAGGAAAAGGATTCTTATCAGTGGAATGTCAGGGGAAGAAAAAATCCTGATTATTTTAAAATACCAGAAAAAGCCCATAATTCTAAAAGAACTCATAATAGAGTGCTATCCTTAGTAAATTCCCAAATAAGGCTGGTGCTGTGTCTGAGGTCAAGATGAAAGCGAGGATTTGAACAGCATGGTTGAGCTCAGCATCGCACTAGGAAAGACATTAAGTTCATTTCCACAGATTCTCATCTGTATCTTTCTTGGTCTTAGATACCTTAGCCCTCAAATGTCTTTGCTCCTCTTTCTGTCAAAAGCAAGGTAAAGACTGTCAGTGCACTGCCTCCAGGAGATTTCGCCTTTGAGCCAGAAATCGAATGGCAAACATGGCAGTTGTCCTAAGTTTAGTTACTTCCTCATTTTGTCCCTTTACGGAAGCCGGCTTACACGGCCTTCCCTTTGCCATGAAGTCTAAATAAGCAATGGAGCTGAAACGAGGAGCAACAGACAGGGGTGAAGTCATAGCCACACAGGTAGGAAAGCACAAACCGTCTGCTTTTCCTGGATCAAAGGTTAATTAGAACATGGAGACAAACAGGCAAAGTAAGGAGGTCATGTTCTAGAAAACTTTTCTTCTTCCATTAACTGCCTCAAGGGTTGGTAGCTTCAGAAACATCCAGAAAAGTAAGGTTGGTAGCACTCCTTAGGGAGATACAGTATTGAAGAGGCTGTCAGTCCAAAAGGAGAGATTCAACACGGTGTAATAATAAGCAGAGTTGGCCTACAGCGTCAGTGTCCGTGACATATAGTACCAAGAATAAAAGTTTAAAAAAAAACTTTCTAATGATCATATCAAGTTGAATTTACTATTGGGTGGACCATGAAAAAAAGCAACAGCATTCAAAACTTCTTAACCCACAAAACAGCAATATTTTTGTAGGGACCAAAAAAAAAAAAAAAGCAAAAAGTAACCAACTTATAAGAACGAAAGGTTTCATTTAACTCAGAGCCTTAGAGGTTCTATTCCACGATGGCTCTTGCTTTGGCCCAGTGGGAATCAGCGCAGCAAAGCAGGACTCTGCAGTGGAACAAGATGGTTATATCACAAACCAGGAAGCAAAGAAGAGGGGACCAGGATCCTCTTCAAAGACCTCTAGTGACCCAAGACCCTGCAACTAGGCTCCACTTCCTAAAGGCTCCACTAGCCACCACCCAGTAGCTCGACCCTGCTGACCAAGTCTTTAGCACACTGATGACTGAGAGACAATCAAAATCCAGCTTCAGTGGGGCTCTTTAAGAAGACAAACTGAGGAAATTCTCTCTCTCTCTCTCTCTCTCTTTATTTCTCGTCCTGGTTTATTTTGGTTTTTTTCAAGACAAGCTTTCTCTGTGTAACAGTCTTGACTATCCTAGAACTTGCTTTGTAGACCAGGCTGGCCCCAAACTCAGAGAGATCCTCCTGCCTCTGCCTCCCCAGTGCTGGGATTAAAGATGTGTACCACCAGGCCTGGTTTCATAGCAGCTCTTATGAAGGAAAACATTTAACTGGAGCTGGCTTACAGTTCAGAGGTTTGGTCCATTATTGTCATGGCAGGAAGCATGGTGGCACACCGGCAGACATGGTGCTGAAGAAGAACCCGAGAGTTGCACATCTGGATCCACAGGCAGCAGGAAGAGCAAGAGACACTGGGCCTGACTTAGCATTTGAAACCTCAAAGCTCACCCCACAGTGGCACACTTCTTCCAACGTGTCCACACAGATAAATGAAAGAAATGCACAGGGCAAGGTGTGAGGTGTGAGGACACAGTTTCCAGGGCTTTCTAAGCCACCCTCCTAGCACCAGAAGTTCAAGTATCCAGTAGGCTTTCACAGGAAGATCGTGAGCTCTAGGCTAGCCTGGGCTTCCTAGACTTCAATTGCCAAAGATAATAAAATAAAAGTAAGCAAATAAAATGAAGTAAGAACCCCAGCGTGAAAGGAGGGACTAGATTAAAGACCAATTGAATTTAAACTTTAAGCAGTACCAAATCATTTCTGCTTGGAGAAAGCCTGGGATGTTTTAGCCTAAAAATTTAATAGTCTAACAATTTGATATCACATTTCTTACTTCTTATTGTCTTATTGTGGCACAAGTCTGTGAACTGCACTTGTACCAATGGGGACCCAAAGGTAGTGCCAAAAACCATCTAGGTTATGAGCTTGACAGTTCCCTAGTCTTTCCCCCCTACACCACGAAGAGCCACCATTTGGGGAGGACGGAGACGGGGGAGAAGTCTCACCAGTGTCCCAACTGTAGAGTTTAAGGATCTGATGCTGTGGAAAGATTGTTCCTTTCCTCTGAGAATGAGGCCATGTGTACTGCTAAGGCTCCAGCGACTTGGGCATGTTTCTAATTGTTCTGATGTTAGAAAGCTCTGAAATGGATTTTTCTGCACCGCCCCCAGCTACCACTACCGCAGACGCCCTTGGAGCAATGTTTATTTCAAAACCAAATCGAATCCATATGCCTGTCTTACTTAGGCCTGAGTCAAAACTGTTTAGCTTTAATTTATATGGAAAAGACTTTTTTTCATGGAAATAGCAAAAAGGACTTTCTCAGACTTTAGTGAACATATTTAAAGAACAAATATTCAGGACTGAGGAATCACTATTTAAAATGGGGATGAAATGGGAAAGGGGAGTAAGGAAAACAAAAGCAATTAGGAAAAAGTTTTCCTGAGATGCTTAAAGTCTCCTTCCGTTCAACTGAACATTCCCAACTGCTTTGAACTCTTAATTGACTGTTGTGGTGTAGCCATCTTTCATTGGCATAAGAAAGGGGCACAGTTTAGCCAAGTGTAAATTAGTTTTGATACCTCATCATGATTGTTGGATTGCTTTAAGATATTTTTGAAATAAACTTTTTCATGCAAGGGACCAGCTTTTGATCACTAATCAGTTATAATGCTGCATGTGTTTATCTCTTGAAGATGAGCCAAATGCATTCAAGAACTGGGACAGCTGTGCTGCTGCAGGTCCAACTCGAGCTGGCTTTTCCAAGGCTCCCTTCTGTCCTGGGGCAATGAGTTCCTCAAGATCGTTTTCAAACAGAAATATACTCATGGGATGGCTTAGGAACTCCTAGCTAGGGAGGCACATGAGAGGATATTGATGGAGAGGTAATTCAGAGGGTGTCGAACCTCTCAAAGGTAAAAAGTGATGGGACTCTGCACTAAGGAAGAGGCAGCAAAGATGGGGAAAATAAGAGAAACAGTCATCAAAATGTGGAACGGTAGACCTTCTTGATGAGTTAGAAGGTGAGGGTTGCAGAGGAGAAATCTGAGAGAATGGCATCAAATTTTTGAGCTAGGGATTCAGGGGATGGGAATATTCTGCAAGATAGACATGGTATGTGAAAGATAGGTTTGAGACCAAATTCAGGTTAGTGACTGGGTTAAGGCAGAGAAATGTTTCCCTGATGTTATAATCACAGATTATATTCATGGTACACAATGTATACCAAGAAAAGAGACAATGTCATTAAGATAGCCAAGCATGCTGTCTTGTGACAAGCATTACTAACATTTGACGTATTAATAGTTTTGTTTGCTTACGTGTTTACTTATTTCTTTGCATGCCAAATAATAGAAGAAAAAGAAAGAGAAAGTTCCCACTAAGTGCCTAGCTGAGCAGTGTTTTGGTGGTCTCTTTAACACTGATGTCACCACCAAACTGGAACTCCTGTATTAGAGAAATGTGACTAAGGAATTAAAGGGGGAAATACATGGCAAATAGTTGTACACTTAGTTACCATGTTCAGCCAGATAATTAAATCTCGGCTGATTACATGTGTCAAGTCCCAAGCCAACACCTTTGAATGGTAAGTGAATGATTGAGGAGAAGAAAAACTCTGACCCAAATTGGGGGCACAACTTGAAATGTTAAAGGAACAGGACATGGCAGAGCCTTCCGGTAATTCTCCATTACACTGTGATGGGAAGTCAATACAAAGGAGACCATCTGTTTATAATACTTCTCTGACCATGAAATAGACTGTTCTCTTAATTGCAGGATAATAGTAGGTATAGTCGGTCTGTTAAGATTTGAAGGGTGTCAGGTAGTAGTGGCGCACGCCTTTAATCCCAGCACTCAGAAGGCAGAGGCAGGTGGATCTCTGTGAGTTTGAGGCCAGTCTGGTCTACAGAGTGAGTTCCAGGACAGGCTCCAGAAGCTACACAGAAAAACCCTGTCTCAAAAAAAAAAGAAAAGAAAAGAAAGAAAACATAAGCAAACAAAAAGAATTGAAGGGCAAGTCAAGGCATTTTTAAAAGATGAAGCTTACGGGCCTGATGGCCTCTCCTCTGGAAGTGCAGGGTCCGTTAGGCTGACGATGGTGCTGCCGAGTGATTTAGAGCAACTATGGAGTGGGAGCAAGGTCGTGATATCCACACACAGACATACGAGGTAGGGCTGTTCTATCACCATGCCACACAGACCGAACTTGCTGACCTCTGCAACAGGCACATGAAGGACACCGTGAGAACATGGATGCCTTCCGCTTGGCACCAAATCCCTGCAGTCTGAAGAGGTTGGCATGTCACTCTTACCTTTAAGGCAGCGCCTAAATCAGTCCATGTCCCAACATCTCCAAAGAGTGATTTGTTTTTTCTACATCAGTAGCTCAGTGCAACATTTAGTCTTCTCCTCTTTAGGAGATTTCTTTGCTTTGTCATTTAAACAGTTAAAAAATTCAGTAAGCTAGCTGTTCCTGTTCTGTGTGTATAGGATTTCTGGTTTTGAGGCAGAAGACTAACTTTACACATTTACAGCATGGCAAACAGCACAGACATTGCAAGGTTTTCTCGGCTCAGCTTGCCCTCCAAGACCCAGGGGGACAACATGGAGGAGCCACAGGGATGCCTGCATATGCCTGCTTGGAGAGGAACACTGAGCTCAGGAGACTCGTCATCTTATAGAAAACATAGGCAAGCTGATTTCAGAAGGAAACACGATTACTAATAGCTCCCTACTGCAAATAACGCCTTGAAAATACGGCCTGGGCATGAAGCGAAGGTGGCCATGGATATGGCATAGAAAGCCAACTGTGTGGGTGGACAAGATACCCATGCAAGACTGTCTCCCAACCCTTTCTCTCATGACCTCATTCTCGTATCTAACTCACCTTCCTCTCTGAAACCAGGATGAGAGGGAATTCCAGGAATGGGACAGACCCCTCCCACAGCCTAGTCCATCCTATCTCTGAGTTCTGAAGCCTGAGAAGAACTCCCAAATTCGGAAGAGTATCTGTTGTTTCAGGTCCCTCTGACAACGCTGCCATTCTATCTGGTTCCTTCCACAGGTGCCCAGGAGGGGAATGTTACCACCTCAGTCAGCCCTACCACTCCGGCCCTCAGAGGCCTCCCACATGCGCAGAGTTCTTCTTTGGAAAACTGTTCTCTGTGGGTGTCCCGAGGCCCCACTAAGCACTTGGAGCTATGCCCCTTGCCAGCAACCTTTAGGTTGGCATCCTAAGGCCTGCCAAGGGTTTGCCACTTTTCTTGTCTCGCACCCAGCTGCCAGCAAAAGCTCAGACTTGCTGTCCTCCTGTTTAAGTAGTGTGGTGATCTTCTGTCTTCCTGGTACTCAGTATGGCAAATAAAAGTCCTATGGCTCACCGTTCTCCCACTGCCTACTTCGTTCTTGGTGGAGGGACAAGGCAAGGCCTCAAGAGAACAGACTATCGTATTAGGATACTAAAGAGCATGCTTGAGGCCATGGATATGGCGCACCAGTAAAGGAGCTTGCTGCCAAGTGTGGTGAATTTGATTCCTAGGACCCACAAAGTGAAAAAATAAAAAAAAAAAGAACTGACTCTCAAAAGTTCCCTGGCCTTTACATACATGCTATGCCACGTATCCACACACAACCACACACAATAAATAACTAAATAACTGTAATAAAAATTTAAGTATGTTTGAAGAAGTGTGGGCATTGATGGTCAATGGCAGCGCATCTGAGAAGTGAAGCTCCTGTTTACCAGTCTGCTCAGCCTCCTACGTTGATATTTATGGTTCTTCCTTAGAACAAAAATGAGCCTAACGAACACCACCACTACCATTTTAGTTACATGAAAGGGGAGGAGTCATGGCTGTCACCTCAGCACTTGAAAGGCTGATGCAGGAGGACTGTATTTTGAGGTCTGCCTAGACTGCATAGTGAATTCAAGATCAGTCTAGGATACATAGTGAGACCTTGTCTCAGCAAAAACAGCAAAACAAAAACAAGAGCAGATTCCCTGTACCCGGCTCTTTCTTTTAGGCCACCAACCAGCTCCCAAATCAAGACATGACAGTTTATTATTAGTTTTGAGTGATCGGCCTAGTTTAGGCACTTCTCTGGCTAGCTCTTTTATCTTAAATTAACCTGTTTGTTTTTATCTGCCTTTGCCTCAGGACTTACTACCTTCCTTACTTCTGCATCTCTTCCTTTCACTGCTTCTCTATGTCTGGTTGGTGGCAGGTTCCTGGCTTCTGGCCCTGGGCATGTCCCTCATTCATTCCTCCTTCTCTCCCAAGAGGTCTCCTCCTATTTATTCTCTCTCACTGCCAGCCCCGCCCATCCCTCTCCTGCCTAGCTATTGGTCGTTCAGCTTTTTATTAGACCAGTCAGGTGCCTTAGGTAGGAAAGGCGAAACAAACGCAACACATCTTTACAGCATTAAACAAATGCAGCACTAACAAATGTAACACTTCTTTACACAGTTAAAGAAATATTCCACAGCATAAACAAATGTAACACATCTTTGCCTAGTTAAAATAATATTCCACAACAATTCCCTGCTGGATTTGGCATTCTGGAATCACAGGAGGTCCTTAAATTCAACGTCATCCTTGACAGAATACTGAAACTGTCTCTAATGTAACATACTAAGAAAGTGAAACTCCACTGTTTACTGTTGCAGTCAGGAGCCAAAGAGATGGTTCAATGGTTAAGAACACTCCCCTCTTCTGCAGAGAACTGAGGTCTCCCAGCACTTGGGAAGCATGGACTACAATTGTTAATTCCAGTTTCCAGGGATAAAATGCCCTCATCTGGCCTCTGGGGGCACCTGTGCAGACACACAAACACAGGCGCGCACACACACACACACACACACACACACACACATTTTTTAAGTTGCAGGTGCTTTGCAGTGTTTGCTATCAGCTTATTTAAAAGAAATGGAAGCACACTGGTAATTTTGTGCAGCTAGTATGTTTGAAACACTTTGCTGCCAAAAAAGGCCTTAATGGGGGTGGGGGAGCCATAGTCCTGGGGCAGGGCTGGGGGAGCCATAGTCCTGCGGCAGGCCCTCTTGTCCAGTGTTCTGAAAAAATGTTAACTTGGCCAAGAACAGACTCACTGTTTATCTCAGCTCTATATTGAGAAGTCCAACTATGAAAGAGTAACATGTTCTTTGTGTCACCTTGTATTTCATATCAAGTCCTCTTTTTTCTTTATTAATTTTAATTAACATACAAAATAATGGGTTTTGCTGTGGTATTTTCATATCATATGTCATGTATCACTGTCCTTTGTGCATATTCACCTTCCATTACCCTCTCTGTCCCCGCCCCCACTGGTCCTATCTTTCCGGAAGTAGTTTTTCTTCTTGCACATCTTCCAAAGCTCTTTAGTTCTTCTGATTTTAATGTGCATATACACATTACTAGACTAGAAGTTGTCGGTCAAGGGTGTCCTGGAGAACCTGAAACAAGACCGACTACTGCCATGGTTCTTATTTCCCATCAGAACTTGATGATAAGATCCTATTATTGAAGACATGCCATTGTCAAAGGACATGAAAAAAGCAAGCTGGTACTGACTGTAAAGATTCTTCTCTGCTTGCTAGCCATCGTGGTACAGGAAGGTCTATGCAGGATGCCCATAGAGAAAAGTACTCAGTGGTCTTGTCCAGTTGGGAACCTGATGAGCTACAATAATAACTGGTGTGACAAGAGCTATAATAACAACTGGTGTGAGAAGATATTCCCATGGGTGCAATAGTGGCATAAATGCTTTGGGGGTAACAAACTCCTTTGTGATTGGATTTAAGCTCTTTCCATACTGAGAAAAAATGTATGCCTATTATTGTAAAGCTAACAAAGAACTCATAACTGTGGGTCTCACTGTACCCAGGGGTAAACCTACTATTATTATTCTGCTAAATGGATGTAGTACCAAATTGCCTCCAAATCCATATCTCTATAGATTGATGCAGCTCTTAGACCTCATCAGAGAGGTTTCTTTGTGCAGAGGATGGACCAAAGTGCAGAGAATAGCATCTATAGCCTGCTCATCCATAAGTGAGACATATATATATGTATATATATATACATATATATCACATCCCCACCCCCACAAGGCTCCAGGATAACCCTGAAAGAGGGCACAAAAATATGCAGAGAATAGCATCTATAGCCTGCTCATCCATAAGTGAGATATATATATATATATATCACATCCTCACCCCCACAAGGCTCCAGGATAACCCTGAAAGAGGGCACAAAAATATCAAAAGAGCCAGGAGTTGGAGAAGAGAGATGCCAGGATCGTCTAAACATAGCCACTAGGGTTATGAACTCACAGCGGTGTGGTTGCCTGCTTCATGAGTCCTAACCTCTGACCTCCACAATGTACTCACCCCAACACACACACAACAAATAAATGAATAAATAAATTAACAAATAAATAAACAAAGTAATACAAGTCATTTGACTCCCAGTTTTCCAAGTTTGCAGTGTAATGTTGAGGAAGTGGGTACACTCTACACTGGGTAGAGACCAGACTTCCAGTTTTATATGTTGATCTTTTTCTAAGCCAGTAATGGATAGTAAATACTCTTCTGGGATTGCCAGCATAGGTGAATGGAAGTGTCCTGGACTTCATTTACAGTGGAGTCAGTTAAGCTGCAATGCTCAGTAGGTTATGCATTTTCAAGTGACCACATTATCGACTCAAGATGAATTTATGAGATGGAATGATGTGCGGTTCCCCTCTGTATGCTATGAATACCATTGGTGAATAAAGAAACTGCCCTGGCCTGTTGATAGGGCAGAACTTAGGTTGGCCGGGGAAACTAAACTGAATGCTGGGAGAAAGGAGGCAGAGTCGGAAGGAGCCATGTAACCTCAATGGAGCTGGACAGAATTTTACCCAGTTAGCCACAGCCATGTGGTGATAAATAGATTAATGGAGATTGGTTAAATTAATATGTAAGAGTTAGCCAATAAGAAGCTAGAGCTAATGGGGCCAAGCAGTGATTTAAGTAATACAGTTTCTATATGATTATTTCGGGGCTAAGTGGCCAGGAACTAACTAGTGGCCTCCTCCTACAATGGAACACCAGCATAAATCAAAGACACTTAGAAGTTATTTGGGAAAATTTGCTAAGTTTTAAGTAACTGAACATCAAAGACCATTTCTGAATTTATGAGTGAAACAAGGTAAGTAAGCTAAACTTCAAAAAGAGAAAATAAACTTAATTTATAATTTTTATAACTGGGTTGTTAATTTTATAAGATTACTGTCTAAATTGCTGACGAGTTTCACTTTTTAAAAAAATCATTAAATAGAGCTAGAAGTGACTTGGCAGGTAAAGACTCTACCCTGCCAGGCCTCACAGCAATACGGACTCGCACAGTGGGGTGAGAGAACCAGCTCCCAGCAGCTGTCCTCTGACCTCCACATAAGCACTGTGGCAAGCACATAAATAAATAAAAAATATAATATAAATTGTTAAGTGAGTTTTGGCTTGGAATCAGGGGAGAATTTCCAACAATTTCTGAAATGGCTCTAAACACACGTCTGCCATTTTACATTATATATTTGAGTAAGGTGGAATTCTCAGCATTGAAAATAACAAGATGAAAATATTGAACAATGCTCAAAAAGAATAAATATATTGTATATTCCTATAACATCATATGTGTAGCCACGACTTAGTTCTCTGTGCAAAATTAAGCAAACACATCTGCCTTTAGTAGGCAAATTTGCTTTGAACTCTGATAAATGAAAAAATTATACATATCTAAGACTAGTTTTAAAATAAATTTGTTTTGGGTGGGGGTGTTTTTTGTTTTTGTTGTCTGTTTGTTGAGATATGGTCCTACCATGTAGCCCTGGCTGGCCTAGATCTTGGTATTATAGGCCAGGCTGGCCCTAAACTCACAGAGGTCCACCTGTCTCTGTTCCACAAGTACTGGGATTAAAGGCACTACACCTGAATTAAATAAATTTATTTTTACCCATAAATTATACATATGTATACACACATACACACACACACACACTATATATATATATATATCCCCAGAGTTGTATACATGTTTTTCAAACACAAAGAACTGTCAATGGAAAAACTTAAGAAGGTGGCCATCTGTGGCTGAGGTGTAGCTCAATGGGTAGAGTGCTTGCTAGCCAGCACAAAGACAAAGACCTGGCTGCAATGCCCAGCATATCATAAAAACAATAATTCTAGCACCTGGGAGGAGGAAACAGAAAGATGAGTGTGGTGGTTTGAATAGGAATGACCCCACAGATTCATGTATTTGAATGCTTGGTCATAAGGAGTGGCACCATTAGGAGGTGTGGCCTTGTTGGAGTGGGTGTGGCCTTGTTAGTGTGTTACTGGGGGGAAGCTTTAAGGTCTCAAAAGTTCAAGCCAGGCCTGGCGGCTCAACAGCCTCTTCCTGCTGCCTGTTGATAAGGACGTAGCTCTTAGCTCCTTCTCCAGCACCACGTCCGCCTGCTTATCACCATACTTCCCGCCATGAGGATAATGGACTAAATCTCTGGAACTGTAAGCCAGCCCCAACAAAGTGTTTTCCTTTGTAAGAGTTCTTGTGGTCATGGTGTCTCTTCACAGCCATAGAAAGTCTAACTAAGACAATGAGGTTCAGAAGTTGAGGGTCATACTTGGCCCTGCAGAGACTTCAAGAGTTCAAAGTCAGTCTGAGATACAGGAAACCCTGTCTATAGTCTTCATCTATATGGTTTATATTTTAGTTCAATGGTTTAAAACAAACACACAATCTAATTGGAAGCTTAATACCATGACACAGACTCAGTGAAAAAAGGTCAGTCTCGACCGGACTCTAGACATGCCGGCTGCGTGGAGGAACCCTTGACTCCTCAAGCTGCGCAGTGCAGTGAATTTCTAGTCAGTAGTTTCTGCTGGCCAGTGTTGTGGCCTCCTTAAAGAATTTTCCAAGGAAACCCCACAGGAATGGCACGTATGTGAGGAGCTCTCCCAGCCTCAGTTTCCATTCATTACTATTTCCCACCCTAACTCCAGGAATCTAGTAGGAGAGGCATATTTTCCAGGTCAATTTGAAATTCTTCTAACTTCACCAAGTCTCCAAAGCAACTGCACAGATTCATATGGGACAAAATAGAATTTTGAAAGCAGAGTGAAGCTGTTGTGGACTAGCCAGAAAGCCCCCAGATGTTGCTGTTATTAGAATATAAAATGCTTTTTTCTAAACGTGCATGTGATTAAATGTTAGAGAGCTACTTTATCATTACAGCAATGGGAATTCTTTTTCCTGCAAAGTTGCAGCTTTCCTACCCAAAGTCTCTTTGATGAAATGAACTTCATATGTGTAATCAAAACATGTGTTTCATTGGACTTCAAGATAATTTGAGCAATTTTTGTTAAAAGAGACCCTTGTGGTAAAACACTCTTTGAAAACAATTCCATAAAGGAGACATTTTAAAGTTATTATTTTAAATGTAACCATGCCCCTTCCCTTAGCCATGGTACTTTTTGCTTTTACGTGAAATGGTTGTCCCTAGCTGCAGTGTATGTCTGTATTAGGGAAGGGGTTATCTTTTGGTTCTTGGATGATGGCTAGGGTTTGTATTACTGTGCAGGCAAATTCTAAAACTTCCTAAAAGTAAGACCTTTTTTCTAAAAATATAGAGAATGAAAAACTGTAAATATCTCCAATTCTGTTCCTTGTTCCTTCATTTACAAGGGTTTATTGAGCACCTGCCTTGTGTTAACTTTGCTCTCAGTACAGGGAGTCTCAGCAACTGCAAGCATCCCCATGTCTACAGTCTATGCTGTACCAAAGAGCAAACTACCAAGTGGTCCTAAGTGACACAGCACACACATTTACCAACAAAAATTATGTTCACAACACAGAAGTGAAAGAGGCAGGTTACAAAGAAGATTGCGGCATGAAAAAAAATATTTAAAATGTAGATAGTGATGTAAGAACTAACAGGTATTGAAGGTTTACCCTAAGTAGGCATTATTCTCTATACTTTATATAAATTATTTCACTTTATCCTAATTACAGCTCTGTACAGCTTGGGGTTCCTGTCATTATAACCCTGTTTTAGAGACCGTAGAGTGCAAATTAAGGTACTAGAAGATTATTATGCTTAAAGTCACATAACGTCTAATAAAGGAACTCGAGTTTAAATCCGGGCAGTTTGGCTCTGGAGCTGCGTACTTGTCTGACATGCTATTCTGAATTGTGAGTAGGCTTAAGACACGAGCCTCCCTGGAGAGGTGGGCAGCATCTGCTTTCCGCAGCCCTCCACCCAGCTGCCACTAATTAACACTTGGTGCAGTAGAATTATAAAACAAAAAACTAATGAATTCATATTAGTACCTTGCTAGTAATTAAACAGTGCATCCACTAACAGCCTTTTTCTATTCTAAAATCCAACCCAACACCCACATTTCATTCATTTTCCCGTCTCGGTGAAAACTCCTCAGTACTTGTCATTAGCGACCCTGATGCTCATGAAGTACTTTAGAATGTCTGTTAACTTGAGTTTGCTTGACATCTTATCAGGACAGGGCATGGGGTTTCTTCTACTCTGAGCAGTGATGGCACTAAGAGAGGCACGTGTATCTCATTAGGAGGAACACTATGGCTTACCGCAGATGTTAGCTCAGACCTTCTAACTAACATGCTCTCTGTTCAGGTTTTCCGTGACAAACCAGCTCTTTCCCGTTTGTAAATCTTCTGCTGAGGATTTTAGGGAGATAACTGGAGACCAAGCAAGGGTCCAAACGTTCGTCCTCTGCATTCAGCATCTGTTGGAAGATCTTGCTCGAAGCCATCATTTCTGTGGTATTCTAATGGGGACTTTTCTAGATATCGTTATTGTTTGTACATTTGCTCATTTTTATCTGTTTTTAAAGAGTCCTTTCTTCCCTATGTTTATTTCCTTATTTGTTTGTAGCAGTGCAGATTCGCAGATACTTATCTCCAGGTTCTAATTCATCAACAGGTTAGTGTTGTCAACTTGACAGAATCACAGGAGAGATGAGCCTCCAGGCAACCGTTGGGGATTATCTTGCTTATGCTGAGGTGAGATTTATCCATGGTTCCCTGCCTGGGTTCCTGAACTGTAAAAATGGGATAGTGGACTGGGCAGCACCCTGCACTCACCATTCTCTGCCTTCTGATTGGGAGCTTCAAGCTCCCAGTACCATGACTATCCTGCCATGATGCACTATGACAGAATAACCCATTTCTCCCTTAAGTTGCCTTTGTCATTTTTATATTTTGTATTTTTATCACAATTTAAAAAATACTATTCCTCCATCCCTGTCTTCTCCTCTTGCTCCCTTCCTTCCATTTTTCCTCCTTTCTCTCAGAATTTCTTTACTTTCTAGACAAGACACTCCAGGCTCATCTTGTATTTTCCTTGCCCTCACTCTGGAATAAATCACTTCTTCAATGAGCTCTGGGTCTCACGGCATCAAAATGAGTAGTATTTAGACACCAAGTGCTGCGTGAGCTCATTGCTACCTGGCTGCCACTACATCTAGGCCTGACCACTGAATAGCCGAGAAAGGTACACATGCAAATCAACCCTTACTTACATGCATGCATGCATGTGTGTGTGTACATGTGTGTGTGATTTTAAATTGCTACCTGAATTCTAATCTTATAAATGCTTGCCTCCCTTTTTAGATAATCAAAATGTGACTGGCATGAAAATCATGTTGTCTTTAAAAAATTAATTTTTATTATCTAGAGCTTGCTATCTACTATTTTGTTACTTACTTATTTACTCAATGCTAATATCCACACAGAATGAACCTGTACCTCTTTAAGAAGTGAACTTACTGGCTGAAGTGCAGCATTTATCCACGGTTCTTTTGTATCAACCTCACAGCTCCTGTGTGTCAAATATGCTGTCGAATAATGGAAGCAGGTCTTCCCTGTGCCTTTAGTGTTCTTATTCTTCAACAACAGAGCTGAACTGCTGTTTGATTACTTTCTTGTTTCTGTGACAGAGAAGCTGGTGGAATGAATGAGATTTATTTTGGCTCAGGTTTCAGAGGGTTTCAGTCTATCAGGAGGAAAAAGCCATTACAGAGTTCAGAGCAGCAGGCATGTGTGGTGGAGAATCTCCACAGCACAGCACAGGGAACCAGAAAGCAGAGAGAGTGTCCAGATGTTTCTGGACCCTGTTGGGTCCCAGATTTAACCTTCAAAGGCATGCCCCTAGCAACCCACATTCACCAACTAGATCCCACCTCACAAGAACGGTGTAGTTTCCCCAAATAGCACCAACATCTGCCGACCAAATACTCAAAGCATGTGGCTGGGAGGGACACTGCAGAGTTAAGTCCTAACCTTCTGTGTTGGATTCTCATCGCTTTCTGGGTGCTTTCTGTTATAAACTCACATGTAGAAAGATCCACCCTTCGAGATGTGTGATGCTGTGGGTTTGACAGATGATTAACTATCATCAGTCGCTAGAGTTCTGTGACAGAGCGGTCTGTGGGTAACTGTAACTCTCCACCCGCTGCCCCTTTGAGTTGGCCCTCGCCCATTGGCTTCTAATGGCAATCACTCTCTGTTCTCATCTTTCCAGCATCGCTGTTTTCAGTATGTCATGCGAATGGACCCATGCAATGGGTGGCCTTTGGGAACTGACTTTTTCCAACTAGGAAAGCGCATCTAGGATTCATTCATCTTGGGGATCATTAGTGCCTTCTTTGTTTCTGAGTTGTACAGCCTGCCAGTAGCATTCCGTTGAAGGACATCTGGGTTATATGTAGGTTTTATGAAATATAAATAAAAATACCAAAACCACGAGCACTCTCCGTGAACTTAAGCTTTCATTTTTTTTAGCCGACACCCAGGAATAAGATTGCACGGTCATGGAATAAGACTTTAAGTAAGTGACAAATTGCTCTGCTTCCCATAATGACTGAACCACTCTGTACTGCGGCAGGAATGATCTGTAATGTATCCCTCTAAGAGGAAATTATACAGCCACAACAACTTTGTAGATGAATATTCATGGACAGACGTTTACAAATTTTAAAAGCAAGTTACGAAACATTACAATACAGAAGACTGAACATGGCTGGCACATTTTCATGGAATATGAAATAATGTTTTCTTCAAAAACCATGATTTTTGATTATAATGTTATATTTAAAGGCCATACACTATTTATCCTGCTCATCCTTTGCTGTTGAATGATCATATTATTCTTAACATTTTAGTGATATGAGTAATATTTTATGTCAATTCTTATATACATTTGCATTTATTTTTATCTTTATTGTTGTTGTGTGCATTGTGTGTTCACTGAGTTGGTTCTGTCCACTTCCACCTTTCCGTGGCTCTGCGAAGCCAGGCCGTCCGGTTTGCATTCTCAGCTAGCAAGCGCCTCTCTTACTGAGGCATCCTGACAGCCTCTAAATATGTTTTCTTAGAGATGGGGTTACTGGCTCAAGCCGAAAACACCGTAAACAGGGTTTTCCAACATCAACGTGTGGCAGAACGTTCCTTGTTATGGTTTGATACTGAAATGTCCCCCACAGGTTCGTGTTCTGATTGCTCACCCCTGGACAGTGCCGCCGTCTGTGGGAAGTCATGGAGTCTGTGAAGCTGGGGCCCAACTGCCAGAAGTAGATCACTGTGGACGGGCATTTGAAGGTTTCACCCAGTCAGACTTCATGTTGTAACACTCTGCTTCCTAATGTGTGAGGGAGCTGTGTCACATTCTATTCCAACATGAACCCCATGACAGACTGAAAGCCTCTGAAATCATAAGACAAAATAAACCCTTCCTCCATCAACTGGTGTCTGTCACCTACTGTCACCACAGCAGTAGAAGAGCAATGGACCCAATTCTGATGTTTTACTTGACTTTAATTCCTAGCTTCGAAACTTCCTACTAATTAGTCCTTGCTTTGGTCTGACCATTTGTATCACCCCAAAATTCAAGCCTTGAAGCCCAGTCACTAAGGTGCTGGTATTGGGAAGTAGAGCTTCTGAATGGAATTATAGTCTTTATAATCAGACCTCAGAGACTCCCAGGTCCTTCCAACAAAAGAATATGTAATAAGAAGCACAGGAAATGAGCCCTCACCAGACATGCTGTCTACCACCACCAGGCTCTCAAGCCTCCAGATGCTAGGACTGTGAGAAACTACTTTCTGGTGATAGGTTGGTGGTGTTTTGTTAACACGCCCCCAACAAAACGGCCCCCTTTTCGTTTCCTGCACAGCTCCCCTGGGAACAGGGCTTTCCTGCATTATCTGTGTGGCCTGAAGATAAAGGGAAGAGTCGTCCCGCAGTGGAGTTCCCAGAACAGTGAGCAGATGTGCTGAGTTGATCCTTAGTTCCTGTGCGTGGTAGCTGGTTCACATCTGCTGAGTGTCAGCATGTCACTCCGCCACTCCACTCACTTTTTTAATCACTTTTTATTATTTTAAGATGTTTCAAGGAGTCAGAAATAGAGCCTACTTCTCAATTTTTGGATGCTTTACTGAGCCAATAAACATGTGGTTTACTTCAATATTTATCTGAAAATGTTTAAGTATCAATTTAAAATCATTAGGAAGTTATGAAGCCCTGGACAAGCAAGATGGCTCAGTGGGTGAAAATGCTTATCGTGCAACCCTGACAGCCTCAGTTCAGTCCCCAGATCGCCAGTGGAAAGAGGGCAGTGTCCTGAAAGCTGACTTCTGACCTCCACACACGCCCTGCATCCTGTGCACGCACCCACACTCCCCCATACACACACCACATGCACACACAATAGAAATAAATAATTGAAAAGATACAAAAGAAAGATAAGGCACTAACAGTGTATAGAATCTTTACTGACATCATGGATGGATTCTTCCAGAAAGTTTCACGTGAGCAGCAGAATTCTCTGCATTCACACTCCAATGATGAAAGGTTGGGCAGCCTTCTGCTCATTTATTTTACTAGAAAGAATAAAAAGAAATAAAGACTTACTTTGAATTTTTCCATGAAACACACATTCCTCGCCTTTTGAATACTGTCATTCTTAATATCTTTATTATTATTATTATTATTGTGTGTGTGTGTGTATGTATTGACATGGGCATAGGAGTGCTGATGCCTGAGGAAGTCACAGGCTTCAGATTCCCTGGAACTGGGGTTCCAGGTGGTTGTAAACAGCCCAACATGGGTGCTAGGAACCAAAGTCAGGAGCAGTATATGCTCTTAGCCACTAAGCCATCTCTCCAGGCCCTGAAGGTTATTCTAAGGCAAGCAGCATGACAGCCTAGTGGAAGTCAAAGCATTCCCTTCTAAGAACATGACACAGCACCCTTCAACCTCTACAGAAACGCTCCCTGAAATCTAGACATGAACCATGCATCAACAATAATTTGGAGAATCCTGGGCTTTCCTGTAAATCTTGGAATTACTCTCCTAGAAAAACGACAAAGAGGAAAATATTATTTTATAATCCACAAATATCCTGTGACTGAACTTACTGACCCTAGAAAGCTAGAGAAACATAAGTGATCAAATACTGTTCACGCAGAGACCCGACAGTGAATTTGACAATGAATAGGGAAATTCTCAAACTGACCACTACTCAAAATTTAGAAGACCTTGGAAAAGAGATTCGCATTACTGGGAGACACAAAATGTAGTCAGATATGGAGAGAGCAAGCAGGGTGGTTGGAAGCTTCCGGCTGGCTGGCTGGCTGGCTGGCTGGCTGGCATACTGCAGGAGTGTGCCGTGAAGGCGGCTGGTGGAGAGCTGTCATCAAAGGATTAAAGCTACACTACCGACCAGCCAGGTGAGCAGTGCCCAGTGATGAAAACCAACCACTTTCTTTCTTTTTTTTTTTTTTACATTCTTAATCTTTTGTTTTTGATTATATGTGCATGTGTGTGCCTGTGTGGGGCCATGTGCACAGCATACCAGCGCCTACTGAAGTCAGAAGCAGCAGATCTTCCAAGAGCTGGGGTTACAGGCAGCAGTGAGCCACCCGATGTGGGTGCTGGGAACTGAACTGTGGTCCTCTGTAAGAGCAGAGCAACTGTGCTATTGCTCCTGCCCCTAAATAAAGTAGTAGTATTTTTACATTGTCATGCATACATATCGTTGCAGCTGGCCTATATTAACCCCCTATTAACCACACTTGTCCCTTTCTTTCTTCAGGAAGAGAGAGAAAGGAAAAAGAAGGAAAGAAGGAAGGAAAGGAAGAAAGAAAGAAAGAAAGAAAGAAAGAAAGAAAGAAAGAAAGAAAGGAGCACTTAGATCTTGATTCTGAATATGAGAAGGACATGTAGTAATTTTTCTCCTCCTATTATTCTTTCTTTCTCCCTTTCCTTTTAAACCCTTTTCTCATTCCATAGATGCACCCAACCACTTTCTTTTTTTTTAAATATTTATTTATTTATTATGTATACAATATTTGTCTGTGTGTATGTCTCCAGGCCAGAAGAGGGCACCAGACCTCATTACAGATGGTTGTGAGCCACCATGTGGTTGCCGGGAATTGAACTCAGGACCTTTGGAAGAGCAGGCACTGCTCTTAACCACTGAGCCATCTCTCCAGCCCACCCAACCACTTTCTAATTGGCTCTGAGGTCTGCCTCATGGAGGGAGTCCATACCTAGTCCTGGCCACCTGATCGAAAGTCAGCAGCTGGGGAAGTCGGAGTCCATGGTGGGGAAGCTGTTGCTTCACTGAGTGGACACAGTGAATCCATCAGACTCCTTCCTGACTATTATGCTTATGTGCACAGATTGCTGCTGAGGCGAGCTTGGCTTAGAGACGCATCCTTTAACAATAGGCAGTGCTAGCGCAGAGACTGATGACAGCAAGGGACTGCTGGATACTCAGCCATGGTGAGATATCAACGTCGTCCCTGCCACTGGAGAACATCGTGGAGGAGGAGGCAGAAGGAATGGCAACGGGAGGAGTGGAGTGAGGGGTGCTGTCTTTTTTTTAGACGATTTATTTCACCCTAGCATTCCTGAGCCCACGGCAGTTTTACTTACTGGCAGGAGACCTGCAGGAGATTGGGCCTGTCAGCCTGTTGCCATGGGGAGGAGGCCAGAAGGGCTCACAGTGTCTGTAGGCAGCTAATGGGGTCACTGGGGAAGCAGAGACGTTTTCTATCCCCACTGGTAGGGAGCCCAAGTCCTGTAAATAATCCCTCACCCAAGACATTAGAAGAAACCTAATGAAACATGGTCACAAGAGAAAAAGGAAAGAAGAAAGGGAGGAAGGGAGGGAGGGAGGGAGGGAGGGAGGGAGGGAGGGAGGAGAGAGGGAGGAAGGGAACAAGAAAATAGAAAGGGACCTAGAGAAAGGGGATCAGTGGGGCTCAGGAGGGGACAATAGGGTAATAGGGGTGAATATGAGAGTAATTTATACCTGTATAAATGCTACAGTGAAACCCATTATCCTATATAATTAACACATTGAAAAAGTAACTGAGTAAGAGCTTTTTTCTAAAGAGTCTCCAGGTTCGCAGAAGAAATTTTCACAGAGTGCAGAGCCCACCAAGGTGTGTCACTAGTTCTCAGTGTCCGTAGCCAATACTGTCCACGCCCGTTAAAACACTTAAGTTTTATTAACTACATTTGTATCTCCGTTGCTCTTGCTGCCATCTTTAGCTTTTATACAAGGCCCCACACGCAGTAAGAACTCAACACATTCTTTTGATTTGATGGATAAAGTGCGCTGTACCATGATTATTTATTTAGTTTGTTTGTTTGAGATGCTTGAAAACGGTTTGATGTAAATTGAACTTCTAGAGAAACATTCCTATAGATAACAAAGGACCCTGGTTTCCTGTAGCAGAGGACAGCGAGTTGATGTGGCCTGTTAACTTCCGAGACAGAGAAGGAACCCATCTGTTGGTAATTATGAGAAAGTACTTAGCATTCCATTAGATTCCATGGGATAATGAAAACCCACTTTGTACTTACTTTTAATATTAAAAGTAAAGTTTGTCGTTATTGTTGTTTGTCCTTGGGATTAGGTCTGGTGTGTGTGTGTTGTGTGTATGTGTATGTTTGCCCTTGGGGTTAGGTCGTGTGTGTGTGTGTGTGTGTGTGTTTGTCCTTGGGGTTAGTTCTAGTGTATGTGTGTGTGTGTATGTTTGTCCTTGAGGTTAGATTGTGTGTGTGTGTGTATGTTTGTCCTTGAGGTTAGATTGTGTGTGTGTGTGTGTATGTTTGTCCTTGAGGTTAGA
>PVIU01017804.1:0-40842 GCA_004026605.1 Ondatra zibethicus
CCCACACTGCACCGGCAGCTCATGGGCACCTGAACTCCAGTTTGAAGGAGTCATGGGCACCTGCATGCATGTGGTGCTCACATAGACAAACAGGTACATGTACGTGCATGCACGCGTGCACACTCACTTAAACAAATACAATAAAAAAGGAATATTAAAAAGATGCTCCAGGCTCGTGCTTCATAATTTCTGCCCTCATCTTAGAATCAGTCATCTCCCTGAGGAGAAGGACCTTGGTTCTCTTCAGTATGCAGGAGCATTACAAACCAGGTCCTGTTTGTTGCTACTGGACCATCATCGTTTCTAACTCCTCTCAGCTGCCAGTGTGCTGGTGTCATGTGTGCCTGATAACCAATATACCTACACAAACCTATCAATATTGTTTTGTCATTTGATTGGTTTCATGTACCCCAGGCTAGCCTTAAACTTGTTATGTAGTTAGGGATGACCTTGAACTTGTGATCCTCCTGCCTCAGCCTCCCAAGTTCTACAATTACAAGTGTGAATCACCATGTCCAACAATATTTTAACATATAAACATCCATATCTAGAAAGCTAGACATTGGCTCATCCTAATGTCTCAAACTAACCCGTAAACACCAACCCTCTTATTTTCAGCCTCCTGATTAATTTTAAACATGTCTTTTATGTACAGCACAAGAGCTAACACAAATTTATTTCCTAGCAGTAGGCAAGATGAGTTGGTTTACATTTATTGTCATGTATATCTGTCCCTGGATGCTGGGATTCTCTTTATACATGTCTTTGTTCCATGTCTCTATGTCTATTTATACAGAAAATATTTAAATAGTTTCATAAATTAACTGTTTGCTTTTGCCTTTATTTTGTGTTTTTAAATTTGACATCATCTCACTGTGTAGTCCTAGCTGACCTGGAACTCTGTGTGTAGACCTTGCTTATTGTAGAATATTATTTTAAGATGAGTTACATTTACTTATACCGTGGAACATTTGTTTGATGATACAAAGATGTGTTGCATTCTTTTATGTTGCATTTGCTTAACTCTGTGAAACTGTGTTACTTTGTCTGTCTAAAGCACCTGGTTGGTCTAATAAAATACTGAACAGCTGAGAGCGAGGCAGGAGAAAGGACAGGTGGGACTGGCAGGCAGAGAGGATAAATAGGTGGAGAAATCTGGGAGGAAAAAGATCGAGAAGCAAGAGAAGAAAAGACCTTCAGGGGCCAAGCACCCAGCTACCCAGCCACCCAACCACCCAGCTACCCAGCCAGCCATGGAGTAAGAAGTAAAGAAAGGTATATAGGACAGAGAAAGATAAAAGCCCAGAGGCAGAAGACAGACGGGATAATTTAAGAAAAGCTGGCTAGAAACAAGCCAAACTAAGGCCAGGCATTCATAAGAAAGAATAATACTCCATGTGATTTATTTGGGAGCTGGGTGGCGGGTCTCCAAAGAGAAAAGAGCCAAAAAAGTATAAAAATAACCAACAACACATCCTGGCCTTGAATTCGGAGATTCACTAGCCTCTGCTGACCCAGGACTAACGGTGTGCACCACCACACCCAGCTGTTTGCTTTGCTTTATACCGTAGTTTCTCACTCTTCAGGAAGACTCTTTTTCTCCTCACAGTGACTTGTGATAGTTGTTTTTTGTTTTGTTTTGTTTTGTTTTGTTTTATTTTTCGAGACAGGGTTTCTCTGTGGCTTTGGAGCCTGTCCTGGAACTAGCTCTGTAGACCAGGCTGGCCTCGAACTCACAGAGATACGCCTGCCTCTGCCTCCTGAGTTCTGGGATTAAAGGTGTGCACCACCACCGCCCGGCAATAGTTGTATCTTGATCATCTCAAACAACAGCTCTTTATATGAGCAAGACTAAAATCATTTTGTATTATATTCTTTCCATATTTTCCCTACCACTCAACTTGAAAACCCAATCTTAACGTCCTTAACTTGTATCTTTTTCCTGTTAAACATATTTTTGTTACCAGTGGCTTATTCCATTTTCCAACTTTTCTCCTTGTTCCCTATTTTAATGGTTACATAATCCCCACATTATAAGAAATGGAATACTTATCACTTTCCTCTAGCCAATATCATTCTTTTCATATGTTTCTGCAGAAAGAGAAAGGAAGGAGGGGAGGGAGGAAGGGAGGGAGGGAGGGAGGGAGGGAGGAAAGAAGAAAATATGTATCAGTATTTACACCCAGCCCCTTGGACAGAATCTCTCTTTAGCTACCTGGAATTCATCTTCCAGTGGCTTCCATAGAGGCTGGGAGTTGTCTCAGTAAAGTACCTGTGGCAGGTGTGAGGATTTTATGCTTTTGGATCCCAGCATCTGCATGAAAATCCAGATGTGGCCATATGAATCTGTAACCCCAGCACTGTGGGGCAAAGACGGGTGGATGTGAAGTTCATTGGCCAGCTAACCTAGCCAAATCAATGGACTTCTAGTTCAGTGGGGCATCCTGTCTCAAAAATAAAGTGGAAAAGAATTAAGTCAAAACAATCTCAGGCCTCCACAGGCAAGTGAACACACACACACACACACACACATACACACACACACGTACAACCCATCCCCTCACAAATAGAACAGTGTTCCTTTTGTTTTTAATTTTTATTACATTCTAATTTATCTTGTGTTCACATGCAGATTGGGGGTGTAGGAGTAGGTACATGCCTGCTACAGAGTGCATGTTGAGGTCAGAAAACAACTTGAGGGAATTGTTCTCTCGGTCCATCATGTAGGTGCTGGGGATTGAACTCATATCCTTGGGCTTGGAGGAAAGAGTCTTTTTCCCTTTTGCCAGCCCATTGGGTGTGATTATGACCTGTGTATGCAGGTGAGCATGACCATGTATGCACACAGAGGCAAAAGGAGGGTGTGGGGATCCTGTGCTCCACCGTACCCCTAGGCAGGGTCTCTCACTGAACCTGGAGCTAGGTTGCCAGGCAGCAAGCCCCAGTGATACTCCTCAGTTTCTCACAGTGCTGGAGGACAGGTGCTTGTGCTGCCGGCCTCAACTTTTTCTGTGGGGGCTCGTGAGCCAGACTCAGGTCCTGTGATTAGGTTGGGCAGCAAGATCCCTTAAACACGGAGACTTCTCCAGCATCGCTTGAGTTCTTTCCTTCCTTCCTTCTTTCCTTCCTTCCTCCCTTCTTTAAAAAATTATTTATTTGTTTGTTGTTTGTTTGGTTGAGACAGGGACTCACTATACAGCTCTGCCTGGCGTGGAACTTGTTACCTAGATCAGGCTGTGGTCTTGAGCTCATAGAGATCTACCTGCCTCTGCCTCCCAAGCACCAGAACTAAAGGTGTTTAGTTCTTCCTCTTAAAAAAATTTACTTATTTTTACTTTATGTTTATGAACGTTTTGATTAAAAACATGCCTGTGTACCCTGCACAGGTGGTGTCCTTGGAGACCAGAGGAGAGCATCAGATTCCCTGGAACTGTAGTTACCGAAAGCTGTTGGCTACCATGAAGGTGCTGAAAAACAAACCTGGGTCCCTGCAAGAGCAGCAAGTGCTCTTAGCTACCGGGGCAGCTCTCCAGCCCCTACTCTCGTTCTGTGTTTGAAATGGTTGGTAGCCCTTATTCCAGGAGGGCAGGGTGGCTGGTTATAAAAACCCTTTTCCCCCTGGCGTGTCTTTTACATGCTCATTAAGTTCTGGCGTGGGCCAACGATTTCCCGTGACCTTACTTTTCTCCCCTTCCTCTTCTGAATCACTCTGCATAGCCGTTCCTCACTGTGCTCTTTGTCTTCACTGGCCTGTTGGGCCTGTTCTCAATCTTATTCTTTCTGAATCCCACCAGCTCTGTTTTAATTTCGACAACTGCCAAGTTGTCTGTGTTATCATGCCGTTTACTTTCTCTGATTCTTTCTGGCTGGAGTTGCTTTTGGCTGTGAGTCTAGCTTTTAAGAACTGGACCGAGATCTCCGCAGTCCAGCACTCGCTTTTAAAATATTCTCTTTAATTCACATTGAAACCTTTGGCCTCATTCTCATTTCTGATGACAACATCCATGGAAATGCTGTGTGTAGTTCTCAAATTTCAAAGTATGAACTCTAAAATGGCTGAAAGACACTGAGAGAAATGTTCAACATCCTTAGTCATCAGAGAAATGCAAATCAAAACAACTTTGAGATTCCATCTTACACCTGTGCAACGGACCGGCTCAGTGGAGCCACTCAGAGACAGTGGGAGAAGCAGGGTCTTGGTAATCAGGAAGGCACGAGGTCGGCAAATGATAGACAGACACAACACACAAGAGAGTGGTTGAAATCTGCTGAGGTTTTACTGAATTCATGTTTTCATTATGTAGTATTCAAATAAAGAACAAATCAGAAGGTCATGTATCATCAGTTGGCACAGTATGAAAGCTTCTTTTAGTCACATCAGCGATTTCTAAGAAGAGCATATTATCAGGAACAGGTGTTAGACATAAAACATCCTTTGAAGAGGAAATCTTGTCCCTGGGAATGCAAACCTCAGACAAGTGGTTTCATCTTAAGAATAGAAAGTTTCTGTTTCATTATCGCTATCATGGCCCTTCCTCTTTCTAACCCTTTCTTTATCTTATCTAGTGACCAAATATGCCTAACAGCTCTCTGCACCTGGTGAAATATACATTTTTGTACCTTCTTATGCAGCAGACACCATAGGGGTTGGGATCTAGCAAGCCTATCCATACAGTTCAAAGTATAATATAACACTGTCCATCAACATTAACCCATCTATTCCCTTGCTCATCATACACCCTGTGTATGACAAGGGTTCTGCTGTAGTCTTATACATTCCTATACTGTGCTTCCCTATCCCAGAGCTGTTCCTGAAGAGATAATCCTTGTCTTGTAGATATAAAGAATATCATTATTATAAAAGAGATTGTGCAAAGCCCATATCCCGCATAGCCAGCTAATCGAGAAACCTGTCTGTGCCTCAACAGCAGCCAATACCGGGCCACCTGCCATTGACCTCCAGGAAGCCTAGTCCCATAGGACACGTAGCTCCTGTCCAGCATAATGACGTATGTAATGTCACACAGACGACACTGGAGTTGGTGTGGCACACCTGTAAAAATGGCCAAGATCAAAAACACTGATGACAACTTATGCTGGAGAGGTTGTGGGGAAAAGGGAACACTTCTGCATTGCTGGTGGGAATGCAAGCTGGTATAGCCCCTTTGGATGTCAGTGTGGCGATTTCTCAGAAAATTAGGAAACAACCTTCCTCAAGACCCAGTAATACCACTTTTGGCTATATATCCAAAGGATGCTCAATCGTGCCACAAGGATATGTACTCAACTATGTTCATAGCAGCTTTGTCATAGCCAGAAACTGAAAACAACCTAAATGCCCCTCAACTGAAGAATGGATAAGGAAAATGTGGTACATTTACACAATGGAGTACTACACAGCAGAAAAAAATAACGACAGCTTGAATTTTGCAGGAAAATGGATGGAGCTAGAAAACATTATTTTGAGTGAGGTAACCCAGACCCAGAAAGACAATTATCATATGTACTTACTCATAGGTGGTTTTTAAACATAAAACAAAGAAAGCCAGCCTACAAACCACAATCCCAGAGAACTTAGACAACAATGTGGACACTAAGAGAGACTCACATAGATCTAATTTACATGGGAAATAGAAAAAGACAAGATCTCCTGAGTAAATTGGGAGCATGGGGACCTTTGGGGAGGGTTGAAGCAGGGAGGGGAGAGGCAGGGAAGGGAGCAGAGAAAAATGTAGAACTCAATAAAAATCAATAAAAAATTTAAATTAAAAAAGTGTACTCTAACTGGGCAGTGGTGGTGCATACCTTTAATTCCAGCACTTGGGAGGCAGAGGCAGGTGGATCTCTGTGGGTTTGAAGCCAGCCTGGTCTACAGAGCGAGTTCCAGGACAGAGAAATTCTGACTCAAAAAACAATAACAAAAAAATAAAAGGGGCTGGAGAGATTGCTCAGAGGATACGAGCACTGGCTGCTCCTCCAGAGGTCCTGAGTTCAATTCCCAGCAACCACATGGTGGCTCACAACTATCAGTAATGAGATCTGGTGCCCTCTTCTGGCCCACAGGGATACATGCAGGCAGAATCTTGTATATATAATAAATAAATAAATCTTTAAAAACTTTAAAAACAATAAAAGTGTGTACTATGTACAAGAAGGCTGCATTGGTTCCTATTTACAAGTCGCATTTGGATGTGTCAGGTTCTTCTCTATCAGCTGTTTGCAGAGTGTCCTGTGGACACAGGGCTAGGGTTCCTCTCTATCAGCTGTTTGCAGAGTGTCCTGTGGACACAGGCTATGGAAGGACAGGAATCGCTTTCCCGTCAGGTGTGGTCAAGGATTCCTTTCTCTATTTCTAGAAAGACAAGTTTTCTTCAGATGTGTGCTTTCATAGCCTTGCCTTCTCAGTGCCCAGGTCTCAGTAGTTTCAAGGGGACTTGGCTCTTTCCCTTTGTTGCCTATTCTTTGGGGTCTAAATGGTCATCACCCATTGCTTTCTTCCCATGCTCTTTTTTGTAGTTTTCTGGTTTCAGTTTTTTTGTTTGTTTTGTTTTATTTTAGGGGGAGTTGTATTGTTTTTTGTTTATTTTTTGCTTTGTTTGCTTTGTTTTTTTGAGACAGGGTTTCTCTGTGCAGCCCAGCTGTTATGGATTCCCTCTGTAGACCAAGCTGTCCTTGAACTCACAGAGATCCCTCTGGTTTAGGAAGAGAAGACTACTCACAGGAAGTTTCTACAAGAGACAAACGTATCGGTCGGGCTTACGTCACCGTCACAAAGCACCCCAAACTAGTAGCTGAAGAAGAGGAAGGGTTTGCTTTGTTCTTGGGCTCAGAGGCTTCAGTCCATGGTGGCTTTGGTGCTTTGTGCCTGTGGTAAGGGAGAAAGTCATTGCAGCAGGAGAGCCTAGAAGGCTGTTCACCTCCCGGCCGCGGGAAGCAGAGAGGAGCGGCAAGAGCACAACCCCAGGGACTCACTTCTGAGCATGAAGTCCCATGTCCTGAGAGCTGTACTAACTCCTGGGAGATATGGAGCTTGATCTTGGGGAAACATTTCATCCTTAAACCACGACACCTCTGCTCTCCCTAATACTCATTTCCCATTGCACAATGAACATTTAGCCCATCTCCAAGAGTTCTTCAAGTTGCAGAAGTTCCAATTTTGCTCTAAAGTCTCCTCTGAGACCCAAGGCCAATGTGTAGCTCTGATCCCCTATATAAAATGGGGGGGGCACTTCCAAGATACCATTCTATGGAGAAAACATTTACCTTCTGAAAGGGAGGCATGGGGCATAGGAAGAAAGACATAGACCAAAGGTCAGTAATCGGTCCCATTGCTTCTCGTCTGGTGTCTAGGATGGCGTGATGGAAGGGCTAAGCCAGAGAGATGGCTCAACAGTTAAAAGCACTTAGTTCTTGCAGAGGACCCAGGTTCGAGTCCCAGCACCCACATGGGTGCTCACAGCTGTCTATAATTCCAGGCTATCCCACACTCTCTTCTAAGCTTCCACAGGCATGCACATGCTCTTGTTCCACAGCCCCATGGCCAGTTTTCTGTTACAGGTCCCTGATGTCTTTCCCTGCGTCCTAACGTGAGGGGAGTAGGAGTGACCGCTTAGACCCTAGGGGTGTAAGGGCTCTCAGGGAGCTTAAGAAAATATCCTTGATTTAAATAGCTGTGCAGCTTCACATGTGAATTGTTACCCAGTGAGCTGTCTACAGGACCTAGTTAAATTTCTACCCCACCCTAGTGTTTGAGAACAGGATGCCCAAAGGCTAAAAGTTCCTCTTCAGTGACTGATTCAACACCAGATAGATCTAAAGTGACTGCCAGGGTGACCACCAGATAACCTCTGGATTCGTTGCATTCCAAGTGACACACCTACCAGCAGACAAGCTGGGAACTGCTGAACTGTTAAGGGAGCTAAAGGGTGGGATGCTCACCTTCCGGGAATCTTTGTCTGCTCCAGGAAAGGTCATGATCATTCCCCTGGCCTACCCCTCCCTCTCCCATCCTTGTCCTATTGCCCCTAACATGCTGACAAAGCAGTCTGCGAGGAAGGCTCCTGACTGGCCACTCAGTGGTCACTTTATGAATGTGTGTTGCTTGGGCTCGGCTTTCCTTCTGCAATTTGACCCTGAAAACCCCAAGCAAGAAAGAGTGCTACCCCAAGGATCCCTTCCTCAGGAGACGTGCTGGCAGCCCAAGCAGCAAATAAACCCCAAATTCTCAAACTGTCCATTCTGTAACACTTTAATGGTAGAATTTCCCTTCTGAGATGGTCCAATTGAAGTGCTCAGTGCTGGCCTCCACAAGAAAGAACAATGAAAGCATTGGATTTGCACCACTGAGGGAGAACGCCGGGACAGAGGAGACACGGGGACTCACACTGATACCTCAGATGGGAGCACGCGGAGAGGAGCAAACCCCACGGGTAACCAGGGCTCTGCAGGAAGCTGCCCACTGTATAGGGAAGGGCTGGACAAGAGACCCCCAAGCAGATCTCGCTAATTGGCCACAGGTGACACTAACTGGCCAGAGAACAGTTAAACAGTTATCACAGGGTTAAAGTGAATTAGGAGCTGCCTGGATCCTGGGAGCTTTGCTTCAGAGGAGAACTCGCATTGCCTTCTGACACACTCGCACCATCAGAGACACAGTCAGAATTCACCTCTATGGAGGAAAGACACGCCTGCATGCTATCCTCCCCATGGTCTTGTATTCCATCGCAGCAGCATCTGGGGCTCCCTGCCCACATAAACCCAGCAGTGAAACCATGACCCCAGCATCTCGTGTATTTCTCTGGACCGTAGTAGGTGGACATTTCATTTTGGCAGAGATATGGCCACCTGGAAGACCCAAGTAACAAAGGACCTGACCTCTGAGATTCAAGACTGGTCCTCTACTTACCACTGCCTCTCCACCTCACACGTCCAACCACCCTTTGACTCTTGTCACTTTTAGACCTTAGGGGACACATTCCCAGTGCTGCCGGGGCCACCATTACCAGAGGTCCAGTAGTGCCTGGGGGAACAGAAAGAGTAGATAAATCTCTAAGCATACATAAGTGCGTGTGTGCACACACACAAACACACACATACAAAACACAGACACACAACATAAACACATACACACTGGCACACATACATACACAATACAGACAAAGACACAGACGCACACAGCATCATACCCACAGATACCCCTCCCCCCACAGACCCACCCCTGTTGACTTGATGACATGGCTGCATAGAACACACCTAAGAACCCAACACAGAGATAGCCTTTGTGGAGCCAGTAAGTGTGACCAGTAAGCTTGCTCAACCTTACAAAATTAGGTTATGCATCTACATGTTTGCAATAAACACAAGAATGCCAAAATTCCAGCTATAATGCTATTTACCCTAACACAGGAGTACGTGCTCAGTTTGAAGTATAACAAAGTGCACTGAAGTCCTGATGGGAGGAGGAAGGCAGGTGTAATCAGGAGACAGGCCAGCCTCTGCCCGACGACTGCAAGGCTCTGGTCAGGATTTCAGTCCTTCCTAGACATATGCACAGTTCTCACACAGTTTGTCTCTAATTCCCAACAATAGTGTGGATATCAGTAAGATTATTCTAAAGTTTTTATACAAAAGCAACAGCATTAGAATGGCTAAAGCAATTGACATAATAAAGCAGTAGGTAGGGTCAGTATACTCGTTATGAGACTTACATAACTATAGATAACTACAGTAACCAGAATTAAGTTTCAGGAGGTAAGGACACACAGGCCAGTGGCACCCAGCTATGGAAGACTACAGGAAAATTAAAAACTTTAGCTTTTTACATGGGAAAAAAAAAAGGAAATCAGTTGTCTCCTGGGGCACTCTGTTTTGAAGTCACATGCCACCCCAATGATGAGTGAGCTTTTTTTTCTTCAAAATTAGACAAAGAAATATACTTAAAGCACAAAAAATAGGAGGAAACGTGTGAATGCCAGGAAATAAAACAACCCACACAATGAAGCATTTTAAACTAAAACGAGTATAGTAATCTTTAAGTCTTTTCATTTCAAAACTTCTGCTCCTATTTTTAAAACTCCGAGCAAAACTTTGCTAAGAAGAACCACACTATGTGTTTAATATTTTGTTTGTTTGTCTTATTATTTTTTTTTTAAATCACAGTAATTATGTTGCTAAAAAGAAAAAGGAGGTTGGAAAAACTCACAATTTAGTGTAAACTCTTTTCTTCTTCTTAGCCATTTGGGATTGTCATGTTGTTTTCCGGGCACCCATAAAGAGAAAAATACAAGCCGCCTGGTGCGCAGAGCCTGCAATAAACCCCAGGCTGTCGCATTCAGCTCCCCAGGAGTTAGCGTCCATTGTTTAAAGAGAGCGCCCTCTACAGGTCATTTCGGGAATAACAGGACTTGATATTTGAGTCATTGAAACTAAAGCGATAACCTTAGAACTCTTGGTCACTTCTATCGCTCACTTCTATCGATAGATGACTTCCATGTTGCAGAACTGAACCAGAACTCCCAGAGTTCCTGACCCACTTTTGTGTAAAGTACTGCCTTGGCAGAGGTACAGACGGAGTGAAAAATTGTTCAAACTCATCTCAACGCAATCTAATCGAGGTTACCGAAGTTCTCTTGAGCCAAGTTTAAAAGAACAAAAGTCTATGGGGAAAAAGCAGAACTCCCGTAGAGGTCCAGCAATCCCACTCCCGGTTTTATAGTCTAATGAATTGAAATAGGACCGCAACGGGCTGTTTCAGCACCCACTTTCATTGCTGCATTCTTCACAATGGCCACAAGGTGGAAACAAAGCAGACAGCCACCACCCTGTGAAGAGAGAATAGTGGGGAACAGGACAGAGGGGGCCTCAAGCACTAGAGCGGATTTAAGTGTGTAAAGCAGTCGTTCTCAACCTGTGGGTCGCGATCCTAAGGTCAAATGACGCTTTCACAGGGGCCGCGTATTAGACACCCTGCAATCAGATATGTACATTAGCAAAATTACAGTTATGAAGCAACAAAAATAATTTTATGGTTGGGGAATCACCACAACATGAGGAACTGTATTAAAGGGTCACAGCATAGGGAAGGTTGAGAATCACTGGTGTAGAGCGTACGATTATCATCCAGTGTGACTAGGATTGTTAATTCTGTGCTGATCTTTCATTAACGTCCCCACTGAACGGTTAAAACTGTCAAGCGCAGGCCATCTGACAGACTCTTTCTTTATGCCTGGCTGTCCTGACAAAGACAGGCGGCTGCCCTCTGACGGCTGGCAGGACCGCCTGTATGGTAGCCAGCTGCCTTGAACATGCCCCCGATGCTCCGAGGAAGCAACAGTAAGACTATAGCTGCTGGCTGCCTGAACCAACTCTACCCTCTTCAAAGCTCTTTCTAGTCGGAGCAGCTCACTCCGGACTTTCAGCACCGTTTTCATCCAGGCCAGAGACAAGCGCTTCCTCTGATGGCCTTCCAGGAAGGGCTGCAGATGCCTTTGTCCCGTTTCCTGGATGCTCCTTTTGCTTTAGTCAGCAGGAAGTCCCTCTCTCATGGTGTTCTCTGCCATTGCAGCATTAGGCTCAATAAAAAGTTTCTCTTCAATAGTCTTTGCCTAATCATGAGTTTTAGTTTTTAATCCGTTTATTTTTTAGATTATAACAAAGTTACAACATTTCTTTTTTTCATTTTTTATTGATTTTTATTGAGCTCTACATTTTTCTCTGTTCCCCTCCCTGACTCTCCCCTCCCCTCTTCAATCCTCCCCCAAGGTCCCCATGCTCCCAATTTACTCAGGAGATCTTGTCTTTTTCTACTTTCTACTTCCCATGTAGATTCGATCTATGTAAGTCTCTCTTAGTGTCCACATTGTTGTCTAAGTTCTCTGGGATTGTGGTTGGTAGGCTGGCTTTCTTTGCTTTATGTTTAAAAACCACCTATGAGTGAGTACATGTGATAATTTTCTTTCTGGGTCTGGGTTACCTCACTCAAAATAATGTTTTCTAGCTCCATCCATTTTCCTGCAAAATTCAAGCTGTCGTTATTTTTTTCTGCTGTGTAGTACTCCATTGTGTAAATGTACCTCATTTTCCTTATCCATTCTTCGGTCAAGGGACATTTAGGTTGTTTCCAGGTTCTGGCTATGACAAACAAAGCTGCTATGAACATAGTTGAGCACATGTCCTTGTGGCACGATTGAGCATCCTTTGGATATATACTCAAAAGTGGTATTACTGGGCCTTGAGGAAGATTGTTTCCTAATTTTCTGAAAAATTGCTACACTGACATGCAAAGGGGTTGCACCGCTTGCATTCCCACCAGCAATGCAGGAGTGTTCCCTTTTCCCCAGAACCTCTCCAGCATAAGTTGTCATCACTGTTTTTGATTTTGGCCATTCTTGCAGGTGTAAGATGGAATCTCAGAGTTGTTTTGATTTGCATTTCTCTGATGACTAAGGATGTTGAACATTTCCTTAAGTGTCTTTCAGCCATTTTAGATTCCTCTGTTGAGAGTTCTCTGTTTAGGTCTGTACTCCATTTTTTTTATTGGTTTATGTGTTCTTTTGGTGTCCAATTTCTTGTGTTCTTTGTACATTTTGGAGTCTGCTATGGGATTAGTGAAGATCTTTTCCCATTCTGTAGGCTGTCACTTTGTCTTGTTGACTGTGTCCTTTGCTTTACAGAAACTTTTCAGTTTCAGGAGGTCCCATTTATTGATTGTTTCTCTCAGTGTCTGTGCTGCTGGGGTTCTATTTAGGAAGGGGTCTCCAGTGCCAATGCGTTCAAGTGTACTTCCCACTTTCTCTTCTATAAGGTTCAGTGTGGCTGGCTTTATGTTGAGGTCTTTGATCCATTTGGACTTGAGTTTTGTGCATGGTGATAGACATGGGTCTACTTTCATTCTTCTACATGTTGATATCCAATTATGCCAGCACCACTTGTTGAATATGCTTTCTTTTTTCCATTTGATTTTTTTCTTCCTTGTCAAAGATCAGGTGTTCGAAGATGTGTGGATTGATATCCGGGTCTTCTATTCAATTCCATTGGTCCTCCTGTCTGTTCTTATGCCAATACCAGGCTGTTTTCAGTACTGTAGCTCTGTAGTAGAGTTTGAAGTCAGGGATTGTGATGCTTCCAGAAGTTCTTTTATTGTATAGGATTGTTTTGGCTATCCTGGGTTTTTTGCTTTTCCAAATGAAGTTGAGTACCATTCTTTCAAGGTCTTTGAAGAATTTTGCTTGGATTTTGATAGGCATTGTGTTGAATCTGTAGATTGCTTTTGGTAAGATTGCCATTTTTACTATGTTAATTCTGCCTACCCAAGAGTATGGGAGATCTTTCTACTTTCTGGTATCTTCTTCAATTTCTTTCTTCAAAGATTTAAAGTTCTTGTCATACAAGTTTTCCACTTGTTTGGTTAGAGTTACTCTGAGATACTTTATGCTATTTGTGGCTATTGTGAAAGGTGTTGATTCTCTAATTTCTTCCCCAGCCCTGTTATCATCTGTGTACAGGAGGGCTACTGATTTTTTTGAGTTAATCTTGTATCCTGCTATATTACTGAAAGTGTTTATGAGTTGTAGAAGTTCCTTGGTAGAATTTTGGGGATCGCTATGTAAACTATCATATCATCAGCAAACAGTAAGAGTTTGACTTCTTCTTTTCCAATTTGTATCCCCTTGATCTCCTTTTTGTGTCTTATTGCTCTAGCTAGGACCTCAAGAACTATATTGAATAGGTATGGAGAGAGTGGACAAACTTGTCTTGTTCCTGATTTCAGTGGAATTGCTGGGAGTTTCTTTCCATTTAGTTTGGTGTTGGCTGTTGGCTTGCTGTATATTGCCTTTATTACGTTTAGATATGTTCCTTGTATCCCTGCTCTCTCCAAGACCTTTATCATGAAGGGATGTTGTATTTTGTCAATAGCTTTTTTGACATCTATTAAGATTATCATGTGGTTTTGATTTTTCAGCGTGTTTGTATGGTGGATTACGTTGACAGATTTTCTTATGTTGAACTATCCTTGCATCTCTGGAATGAAGCCGACTTGATCATGGTGGATGATGGTTCTGATGTGTTCTTGGATTCTATTTGCCAGTATTTTATTTAGTTTTTTTGCATCAATGTTCATGAGTGAGATTGGTCTGTAATTCTCTTTCTTCGTGATGTCTTTCTGTGGTTTGGGTATCAGGGTAATTGTAGCCTCATAAAAAGAGTTTGGCAACGTTCCCTCTCTTTCTATTGTGTGGAATAATTTGAGGAATATTGGTATTAGTTCTTCTTTGAAAGTCTTGTAGAATTCTGAGCTGAAACCATCTGGTCCTGGGCTTTTTTTGGTTGGGAGACTTTTGATGACTAGTTACAACATTTCTTCCTTTTCTTCCCTCCAAAACCTTTCATGTGCCCCTCCTTGATATCTTTCAACTTTATGCCTTCTCTTTTCAGTAATTGTTATTATATGCATATACATATCTGTATACACATATATTCGTAAATGTAACCTGCTCAGTCTTTGATGTTATTTGCATGTTTTCAGGGCTGACCCTTAGAACTGGATAACCAATTGACCAGCATGCTCTTTCCTAGGGAAAGTGTTCTCTCCTGCTCTCAGCATTTCCTCGTTGTCTATAAATCTTTGTGTAGGGCGTCCCTATGCCCAAAGGTAAGTGTAGTCTCCACCCCTCATCACAGATACTTCTCTACAGAAAACCACAACTACTCAAAATGCAGAGTGGCAGAGCCCAGACCCGAGGGAAACATCGATTACCTTCCCACACCTAAGGGGGCATCGCTGAAGAGTGGCCTGAAAGAGTAAGAACCAGAGGACCAGGGAGTTTACTGTGACACTGTGTCTCCTAAGAATGTCAGGAGTTACACCCAGAAGTCTCACCAGCAAGACTGTCCAAATACAAGCTAAATAAGGACAGCACCGTAGACATGCCCAAGCACATGGGGGAAGCCCAGGAGACTTCAACCTACACAAAGATTTTCTTTCACAGTACAGTGGGCTGAACTGACAAAACACCAAAAAAACCCCAAAAACCCCACCTAAATGTTAGCGATAGTTAGAAGGGGGAGAGAAGGGGGAAAGAGAGAAAGAGGGAAATGGAAAGAGAGAGAGAGGGAGAGAGGGAGGAAGAGAAAGAGGGAGGTTGGGGCTTGGGAATATAGATTGAAGAGACAACAAGGAGCAACAGAAGTATAGAGTAGGGCCGGGCAGTGGTGCTGCACACCTTTATTCCCAGCACTCGGGAGGGAGAGGCAGGCAGATCTCTGTGTGTTCGAGCCCAGCCTGGCCTACAGAGCTAGTTCCGGGACAGGCTCCAAAGCTACACAAAGAAACCCAGTCTTGAAAAACCAAAAGAAAAAGAAAAGGAAATATGGAATAGGTAGGAGAGGACAGACAGACAAGGAAGAAGAAATACAGACATCTTTGAAAAGGCAGAGATGAGAAACTGTGGGTGCTAGCCACTGGAAAACATCCAGGACACAGCTAAGCATCTTGGGCTGTATTAGTCAGGGTTCTCTAGAGAAACAGAACTTACAAAATGAACACACACACACACACCAGGATTTATTAGAATGACTTACAGGCTGTGGTCCAGCTAATCCAACAATGACTGTCTACTAACTGAAGGTCCAGACATCCAGTAGTTGTTCAGTACATGAAGCTGGATGTCACAGTGGTCTTCAGTATATGTCAGAATCCAGAAGAAGTAGGTTCTAATACCAGTGAAGGAATTGCCATTGAGAGAAGAGCAAGTGGACAGAGAGCAGGCTTCCTTCTTCCATGACCTCTGTACAGACTGCCACCAGAAGATGTAGCCCAGATTAAATTGGATCTTTCCACCTCAAAAGACTTAATTGAGAAAGTCTCTAACAGGTGAACCCAGTCACTTGGGTTTAAGTTTATTCCAGATGTAGTCAAATTGACAACCAAGAACAGCTGTCACATGGGCCAAGGGTCCTAACATGCCCAGTGTGACCGCAAGAACACTAGCTACTGAAGAGAGACAAGGGCGTAGCACCCTAGATCTGGAAGATATCTTGAAGGTCCCAACGCCCAAGTCTCACCAGGGGCTGCCACACTGACAAGCAGCGCTGTTGTACCTGACTGCAGCTGCTCTGGCTGCTTCTTGGAGCGGTGGTTTTCACTAACTATTAAGTGCCGGGCAATTGGAACCTAGAGCAGTAAGCATCTCATCTCAGTTCTTTGAACTCTAAGCCTCTGCTTTCTAATGCCTGGAACTCTCAGTCTCTAGTTTTTGGGATCTGAATATCTGAGCTGTGTCTAGCACTCAAGGGCCAGGGCTTCCAATGCTGGACAAACTACTCCTTGCCAACACCCAATTCCCATCTAAGTACATCAATAGCAACCCATCCAGCTCATGGGAAATAAACCCGCAGAATGGATTATCATTCTGTATCCATAGGAAAGAAATCCTCCCACATTTGACAACATGGATGAACCTTGAAGAAACTCTGAGAAGACACTCTGCTAAGTGAAATAAGGCAGCAACATGTACTTCACATTGGCACTTATATGACAAGCCTACAGTATCTAAATTCATAGAGAATGGAGAGTAAAAGGATAATGCCAATGCCTAGGAGAGAAAAAAATGGGAGTTACTGTTTAGCTTCCGTTTTGCAAGATTGCGAGGTCCTGGAGATTCTGGAGATTTATCACGAACAACACAAATATTCAACAGGCCGAGTTGTACCATTGAACCGTCCAAGACTGCAAATATCTCCCCAGCCTGTGGGTCGTGTCTTCACTTTGCTTCTCCTCTTGTTTGATGTAATCAAATTCTCCATCTTTGTGTCTGTTGCCTGATCTTTAAGAATCATATCCCAGAAGTCTTTGCCCAGACCAATGTCATGGACTTTTTCCTATTTTTCATCCAGCAATTTCATAGATTTAGGTCTTGTGTTTAAGTGTTTAACTTATTTTGAGTTTTTATTTGTTTGTTTTGTATGTGTGTGTGCCTGTGCCTATGTGTATGCAAGTGCACACACATGTTGTGTGCATGTATGTGGAGATAGAGGTTCACAACAAGTGTCTTTCTCCCTCCACCTCACTTTTTGAGATAGCATCTCTCGCTGAACCTGGATCTTACTGATTTGACAAAACTAGCTCACAGCAACCCCAGGGTTCCCACGTCTGTCTCCCAGCACTGGGGTTGCAGGCTTACACCATCACACCTGACTTTTTACATGGATGCTGGAGATCAAACTCCCTGCATGGCAAGGTACTTTGCCAGCTAAATCATCCCCCAGCCTCATGTCATGCTTTGATACATACATGCATTGTATAGGCTAAACATATCCTTAAATATTTATTCCTTGTTTATGTGGAAAGTAGTCAATAGCCATTCTCTTGGTTTAAAAAAATACAACGTGTCACTTGCTATGTAAGTAGGAAAGCAGAACTCATTTCTTAAATAATTGCAGCTCACTGCCCGCTGGCCAGTCTTCCCTATTCAACGTTCTTTACTTCCCCCAGCTGCTGGCAGTCCCTGGTCCACACGCAGTCCCGATAAGATCTGCTCTCTTTTTACTCCAGGTGTGAGTGGCATCCCTTAGTCATCTTCGTTCTGTGCCTGGCTTACTTCATTATCTAGCATACTGCTCTCTAGTTCTAGCCTGTCTGTTCCTGCTGTTGTAAATAAGTGGGCTCCTCCTCTTCTCATGGCTTACCCTATTCCGTCAGGCATGGGTTTATCCATCCAGTCATTGGTGGATGGGCACTTGTGCCATTTCCAGTTTTTGGCTGTTACGAATACTGGCAGGATACACAGATGTCTCCAGATGTCTCTTCAACATAAGGATCCATTTCTTTCACACCTGTACCAAGTAGTGGGGTTGATATACCGTATGATATTCTATTTTTAGCTTTTTATTTTAATGTATTCTTTGACAGTTTCACATGTGTATGACGCATCACCATCACACTCTTTCACCCCCTTTCCATCCCCTCAACATCCCACCTTCCTCCCAAATCACCGAGACGTGCCCTTCCCATTCGCCTTCACTGGCATTTACACTTATGATCCAGATGTCTTTCTTTATTGTGGTTGTAGGCGCACATGTCACCGCATTCATGTGGAGGTCAGAGGACAACTTCGTACAGCTGGTCTTCTCCTTTCACCTCTGTGTGACTTCTGATGCCTGAACTGAGCTTGCTGGACTTCAGCGAGCACCTTTGTCCACTCGGCCATCTCTCTGGCACACACGTGCGTGCATGCACCCCCACACACGCACACACACACACACACATGTGTGCGCACACACACACACAACGGGAATTCTGGTAGCTTAGAGGGAACAAAACTTGCTGGTCCCAGCATCTTGAAGCTCTTCCGTTATGTTTTATTCTAGTAATTCGTAGTTTCAGATGCTACACTTGAATCTATTTTTAGCTGATCTTTCTAGCTGATTAGAGAGTTCTGCATGTATATATCCCGTTTTCCAAGGTTCATTTATTAGAGAGAAGGTCCTCGCCCTAATGCCATATTCATGGCACTTGTATCAAGAAGCAGTTCTCTACGGATGTATTTATTGCTAGGCTCTGTGTTCTGTTCCAGGCCTAAATGCCTGGTTTTGTATCAGTGCTATGCTGTTTTAACTATTATAGACTCATAGTATACTTTGAAGTCACTGTTGCGGCTCCTGCTTTCTTTATGTTAACTGTGTTTATTTTGGCTATTCAGGGCTGGGTTTTTTGGTTTGGTTTTGTTTCTGAGGTGCCATATGAATTTTAGGATTGTTTTTCTAATTCTGTAGCATGAATTCTAATTGGTATTAATAATAAAAATCTAGAGTCATATATAGAGATTAATGTTGAAGATCAGAGAAGCAGAACAGCCAGCCACTAGAGAGTTCTTACCTCTATCAATGCTCAGACCAAACGGGTGATTCTGTCTTCAGACTGCCTCCTCAAACTGACCTCAGACTGTTATAGACTGCTCTGCTCCTCAGACTGCACTCAGCTCCTGTCTCCTTCTGCCTTACATTCCTCTCTCCGCCCAGCCATATCATTCCTGTCTCCACCTCCCTAGTGCTGGTATTAAAGCCGTGGGATCCCAAATGCTGGGATCACCTTTGTGTGAGCTCTGTTTCTTTTGTAGACAGATTCAATCTTGTGTAGCCTTGAACTAACAGAGATCCCTCTGCCTGTTTCCCCAAGTCCTGGGATTAAAGAAAGGTGTGAGCCACCACTCCCTGGCCTCTAGTGGCTTAGTTCTGCACTCTGATCTTCAGGCAAGCTCTATTTGTTAAAACACAAACAAATATCACTACAGTTCTGGGAATGATGTCACTGATACTTTGATAATGACTTCTCTGAATCTGCAAAATGCTCTTTGTAGCATGGGTATTTAATGATGCTGATTTTTCCATTTTGTCACGTCCTCTCCAGCATCCTCAGTACCATTTTGTCACATCCTCTTCAGCGTCTTCAATGCCATACGCTTTTAGTTGTACAGATATTTCACTTCTTTGGTGAAGTTTATTTCTAGGTATTATATTTTGAAAACGAGATTGCTTTGTTTGCTTCATTTTCAGGCAGTTGACTATTGATATTCAGGTGCTACCAATTCCTGTATGCTGCCACCTGGCTACGCTCGCTTCTTAGTTCTAATAGGTTATTTTTGGTGAAGTTATTGGATGTTTTCTGTATAGGCTTACATCATCCATAAGTAGTGACATGTTGACTTCTTTTTCTCTGTATGGTGCCTTTACGCTTTCCTCCCCTCCTGCTGGGAACGTGTTTGTCCATCTTTCTTTAGGGCCAGGACTCTGGGCTGGACAGTTATTTTACGTTTGGCGGAAAGGATAGAAATAAAGAGGAAGCTTTATCACGGGTCTCAGGAAAGGGGTGAGGAGAATGAGACACAGCTTAGGAAGGGCTGTGGCAGTTCAATGCTGAGCTGGGAGATGTACGGGAGACTTCAATGCAGGTGGCCAAAGGGATGTGTTAACTGCGGATTCAAAGAAGCCTAAAGTTAAAATTCACTGTCAAAAGCCACGAGTCTCAGTTACACTGGGCCCAGTCAGCCATGACCAATGTCATTTAGTTTACAGATGTTTAAGGAAACTGGGCCCAGTCAGCCATGACCAATGTCATTTAGTTTACAGATGTTTAAGGAAACTGGGCCCAGTCAGCCATGACCAATGTCATTTAGTTTACAGATGTTTAAGGAAACCCTTGAGGAAGAAATTTTTGTCTCAGAAAAACATCTTTCTTTGTTGCCTTTATTTGAATAAGAAGGCGGGAAACAAAATAAGGCCCTTTTTCCTCACCTTCCCTCACTTTAAATAACCAAGCTTTATTATTTAATCAGACTTTAATTAATGTATAAATCGGATCCGGGGGGGGGGAGAAGTGAGTAACAGGGATTTGAAGCTAAGAAAGCGCACAACTGTGGAAGATTCCAGATTCTGAAATGCAATAGGGATGATCTCTGTGTATTCCCCAGGACTGTGTGATAGGCAGTTAACCAGTCACCAAAGGATGTGGCCAAGGAGGAAAGACTATGACGATACAAAGAGAGCGTGGCTTCCCCTGGGGCTGAGATGGTGGGGCCTCTCAGATAGTCACACTGTTTTCCACCATGCTGGGCCGGAGGTACTCATAGGGCAGATCCAGGCCTGCATTCCGGACCTCAATCTCCTTGTCCATGACAGCCAACTCCTCCTGAAACTGCTTCAGCACAGCCCGGGGCTCAGGACCTGAGAAATATTCCTCTGTATGATGCCCCAGGGCTACCTGAGAGGGAGAAAACAAAATGGCTCAGGCCCTTGGGATTCTCTCAGGCAAGAATCCTGCCCTGGGTCAAGCTGCCTTTCCCACCCCCAGGCCAGGGCCCAGGCATCTGTGTCTAACCATGACAGGCTGGCGTCTGCCGAGGAACTTGGTGAACGTCATCTGCATCCGTGCCTGCTGAAGAGTAGGCATCGCATCCACTATGTCCTTCTCTGTCACATCCTTGGAGGTCGGTGGGGGCTTCCGCATGGTGCATGGGCCATTGGGGATCCAGGCATACCAGTCCAGCTGCAGTTAGAAGAGTCACTCACAAACTCAGGCCGACTGCCCAGACATGTGGTGTTTCTCCCCCTCTCCTACATCCCAGAAGCCCGTGAGGAAACGATCACATGGATTACCTGACCCAGGTGGGCAGAAGCATGCTGACCAGTGCACGTGAAGATGCACATGGTAACAAAATGGCAGAGCTGAGCCCTGGACTCTAAGGATAGGGGAAACCTGGATAAAATAGAGAGTTAAATTTGAGACCAGCATATGGGGCAGATCCCAGGCAGGCAAAAATACATGGAGATACATAAAGGCCTTGTTCCGGTCATAGGCTCCAGAGCCTACGGCTCACAAATAGTGTACACTGAAAAACCGATGTGTAGTGGAGACCATTACAGAAAACCACAACCAATCAAAACGCAGAGTTGTGGAGCCCAGCCCCAATGGATACCTCTCCAACACAACTCGCACACCTAAGGCTCAGGGTTCTTCCCCAAGAGGGGGCAGAAAGATGGTAAGAGCCCAAGGATAAGGGGGTTTGCTGTGAGGTCGTGTCTCCTGGGAACGTCAGAAGCTACGCCTGTGGGAGGATGAGAAGGCAAAGGAGCTGCAGGAAAAGGGTGAGGCTAGGGCTTCTGGAGTCCCGGGAGACACCCAGGGAAGGGTCTCAGGGTATCAGATGAGGAACGTTGACTGATGTGTGGGCAATGATGCAAGGTAGACTTGGGAGGACCCCATGCCTTACCCTCGCTCCTGGCCCCCCAGCAGTCCAATCTCAGTGATCTCTCTGCACCAGACCCGCAGCTCAGGGTCATCCTTCACATCTTGGTCACCTTTGTAGAAAAGCTCGACCATCCTTTCCACATACCTGCGCCCCAGCAGAGAGGGTGCTCAGTCACGGGGCCAGGCTAGGGCCTTTGGGGCCTGCTGCCCCGGCCTGCCCCCACTTCTCTCCCTCTCTGTCCTCCTCACCGACTGATGATTTCCCACAGCCTGAGGGCATCCTGGGCGTAGAGAGAAGATTTCACTTCCAAGAGCCCACGGTCAGCCAAGTCATCCGGAGGGCAAAAGGAGCGGTAAGTCAGACAAGCTGTGGCTCTCTGGAGAATGTCCACATGGCCTCCACTCCCTGTGCTCACCACCTGAGGACAAACCAGGGTTGGACAAGCCAGGGAACAGGGTGGGGGGAGATTGGGACTAATACAAGGCAAGTGAAGGACACCCTTCAGTGAGAGAAGCAGAGTTTGGGGGGAAGAATGGGTGGGGGAGATAACCTTGAGAGACCCTTCCTCCTTCACCCATCCCTTTCCATACCAGGTCAAAAATCCCCCATTCAGAGACAAGATTATTCCGCGCCAGGATGTTGATCTCCATGGTGTAGCGAAAGTGGGGGACAAGGAGCTGGTTATGGGAAAAGAAACAAGATATAGTCAAATAACAGAAACGGCAGGATCCACAGGGCAAGGGGAATAGAAAGACCTGTGCTGAGAAGGGAGAGGAACGCTTACAGGAGACAGAGTCTTTCCCTTTGGAGGACTGGGTCAGGGTAAAGAGAGATAGAGAAATATCTTCTCAAAGTCCTCTAACGTCAAAGGTCAAGGTCTCACTACTTATTTGCACAATCTTGTGTTCACTGTCATAATTCCAGCAATCACTGGTCTCATGCCCCAGAACCCAGTATCCCCACTGCCTTGACCAGGACTCATAGTGTCTGTCTCTCTTCTGTCTGTCTGCCACTGTCTCTCTTTGGCTCTCTTTGTCACTGTCTCTCGTCTCTGCCTCCCCACTTCCCTGTCTGGGTATTCAATGCCCTGTAGAAGAAAACTCTTCCTTGACCCTTCCTCCCTTCCCTTTCCTTCCCTTTCCTTCCCTTCCCTTCCCTTTTCTTCCCTTTCCTTCCCTTCCCTTCCCTTCCCAGAAGGATCCCAATCTTTCATTTCTCCTTCTCAGCTAGCTTCCTGAGGAGTCTCTACCTTCATGACTTGAAGGTTTTACTCAGCCCCTAACCAAACTCCCAGTGTCTCCACTTCCCCAAGGTAGTCTTGTGTATTGACAAAGAGCCCTCCCCTGCAACAGTGCCAGCTCCCCAGCTGTATCAGGGGGGATAACCAGCCTCTCTCTTCAAACACTTTCTTCTCACAGCTTTTGCCGCTCCCTCACCTCAGTGGATGTCCCTCTGTGACTCTTTCCATCACTCTACCTCCTCTGTAGAGGGTGAGGCTAACTAGAGTCACGTCTCAGGCTAAATGTGCTACGGAGGCACCAAGCCTAAATCCTAGAGAAATTCCTTCAGTACAGTGATTTCAGATACTTCTGTTTCCTGCTGACTGATATCCGCATCTTCAACTCCCCCCTATATACTCCCCTCCTCCCAATGTTTCAGACATAAGTCTATGGCTTTGGCGTCTCCTCTCCAAGAACTGCAGCTTTCTTTCTTGTCTTCTCCCACCCCCTTCCTCCTACCCAACAAGCTAATCACTTTCTAGTATTTCAGTATCTCCTAATACCCAGCATAGCCACAGTCCTTCCTCTCTCACTAGGGATCACTCGTTCTGAGTCCCCACACTTCCCTGCCCCTCAGACTACCCCTCACTCTGAATCAAAATTCCTATGTACAACTTATTCTTACTTTTTCCCTAGTTCATAGCAAGAGAGCATCTTCAGGATTTCCATACAAGGGTTTCTGTGTGCATGTGTATGCATGTGTGTGAGTGTGTGTGTGCGTTCATGTACCCACACAGAGACCAAGATGGCTGCTTCTCCCAATACGCTGTAGAGCAGACCCTGAGGAGTGGCCTCCTGGGGTTGTATGTGTGAACTGTGAACAGCAGATGCACAGGGGCAGATGCCATGAGATACCTTGTATATGGGATGCAGGCTGGGTAAGCTCCTCATTGTGGCCACAGAGATGACCTCGGCCATTAGATGCCCCCTTAGCAGATGTGACTGCAACTGGTGCAGCTGGAAATCAGAGCTTCGAACCCAGATCTTGGCCAGGAGCCAGGCCATGGGAGGATCTGAGGGCAAGAAGAGCAGAGGTGGGGAACATCCGTGTCGAGGTGGATGGAGCTAGCACAGGAGGAAGAGAGAGAATAGGTGTTGAGAGCCTGCGTGTCTAAATCCCTGAATCCCTAGAGTCAACATTAGGGAAGCCGTGTGTTCCTCGTACCTGAATGAGCATGGGTAAGAGCCTTCCGTCGGGCTCTAGCTTCAGCATGACCAAAGGGGCTGTCACATACTGTTGCTTAAAAATGATGATGTTGGGCTTGACTCCATCCAGCAGGGAGAAGTCAGCCTCAAACAGAGACCCAGCCTGTGGGATCGGGTCACAGGAAACAGAGAGACTGAGTCAGTTCTGAACCCTCTTCTCTTTCGCTTGCCAAAGTGAATCCTCTCTCTACCACCCAGCAATTTTACTTTAAGTGACTAATCTCCCCTGAAGTAAAGGCCCGGATGCACCGTTTGGTGCTTGAACCTCACTGAGGTGAAGTTTCTGCCTTCTACCATGGACCACAATTCCCAGCCTATGTCCTCACACCCTAGCTTCAGCTTTAGCCAAATGTAGCACAAATTGCTCCTTTACTCCCTTCTCCAAAAAAATAAGTCTTTTTTCTTCAAGGCTCTACTCAATCCCCCTCCTCTTCCTCTTCTCTCTCCTCCCTTCTTCTTCCCCCCTTCTTTCCCTCCTCCTCCTTCTTCTCCCCATCCTCTTCCTCCTTTCCTTTCTTTGGGACAGTCTCTTTGAGACATGCTCTTATAACATAGCCCTGGTTAGCCTGGAGCTCACTATGTACAACAGGCTGGCCTTTAACTTGTGTGGCTACTCCTGCCTCTGCCTCCTACATGCTGGGTTTACAAGCAAGAGCCACCGCACCCAGCTTGTTCAGTCTGGTTTTTCTCTCCAGAAGCTTTTTCTTAGGACTAAGGCTAAGCTCTGTCTCATGAGAAAGGAAAGGATAAAGGTAGAGATGAAAAAGAGGGTAGAAAAAGAGATAAAACTATATTGATCATGGCTTTCAACCACAGGTTAATTTTGCACCTCATCGCCCCCAAACATTTGGCAATGTCTAGAATTATTTTTAGTCGTCACAAAGGATGTGTTATTGACATCTAATAGGTAAGCGGTTGGGGCTACTACTAGAACCTTACTGTGTAGGGAAGTACTCTAAAACAAAAGATTATGTAGGTCACAATAATGGCATAGTACCAAAGTTGAGAAACATCAAGTGCTGATGAAACCCATCCCTTTGCAGGCTAGTCTAAAGAAATTGGTTTTTAAAAGGGACTCTAATGCAGGTGGAGGTGGGTATAGATGGAGGTACACTTGGAAGAGGGAAGGAGGGGACGGAGTAGAAGGCAAAGTGGTGGGAACGGTGGGGGGGCGGTAAGGAGAGGCAGTTCGGCACCTGGAGCTCCTTCTCCAGCTGGGTCTGTAAGTCTTTCATTTCTGGAGGCACGACCAGTCGGTCTGGAAGGCTCTTAGAGCGCCTCAGGAGCATGGGGTTTGCACCATTGAGGAACTGGTACCCAAAGAGGGCATCGTCCTTCCAGGATTCACGAACCCGTGCTGAGGGCGTCAGTGGAGAACAGTGTGACCTCTAAATTTGTCCTTCCTCTAGCCCGCCCATCTTCTGCCCTCTCCCCTCTTCTTTCAAATCCCTGGTTTGGAATTCTGGGTAGAGACTTTGGGAAGTTGTGGTAACTGACCGGCCAGAGCAGTATTTCCATGTGGGAATATTTTTTGGTAATCTTCCAGTTTTTGTACATGACTTAGAAAATCTAGAGTCCCCTTAATGGCAAATTCCTTCAACCTGCGCAAAGAACAGCATGCAAGAAGATCACTCAAGCGGTCACCTTGCAGCTTAGGCGAAACCGCGCAAACACAACCACGTACTCACACTTTAACCAGAGAAAAGGAAAAATCTAAATCCTTATCTTCCATGAATCTCTGGTTCCTGGGGAGGTCCCACTGTGTACTCCCTGCTACAGGCAGGATTAACCCCTCCTTCCAGGAGCCCCACCTAGTGGACGAACACAGAGTCCTGAATGAGGCAGTAGTTTGGAGGTGGTGGGGATGCGGATTTGGAGGACGATCAAAGGCTTTCCTGAACTCACCGGTACAACTTCCTTCGGTCCTCCATCTCCTGATCTCGATACTTCCTAAACAGGCTCTGAGTGTCGTCGTTTACCTTCAGGGCTGGGAGAGGCCGACACCGCTCTGTGCCAGGGTCGCTCCATCTTCCCTTTCTCATCCTTTCTCTCCTCCCCTCCCCCTCATCTCTCTAATCTTTTCCTTTTATTTATTCCATAGCACGCCCAACGACCTCCTGCTTCCTTCAGCGCGACCCCCAGAGTCCTCACCAGTGCCCTCGGATATACAGATCGTCTCGTTGCTCTGCACCCAACTGTAGCAGGGGAAAAAGACCTCTCCTTGGGTCCCAGGGCCCTGCACAGTGACCCACTTGCAGAACCAGTCAGAATCCAATAGGCCTTTGTGTTTGTGCATCTTCACCAGCAGGAGGCGTCCTAGATGCACGGGGACGTCGATCTCCAACTCCGTGTCCTATGGGGTAGGACACAGTTCCTCAGCAAGTCTGGGGTCCTCAGTGGGGGCAGCGGTGTCAGTAAGCCCTCAGAGAAGCTTGGCTCCGCTTGCCCTTCTAAGAAGCACCCCAGGAAAGAGACCTGAACTAAGTGGCGGCGAGGAAGGAGCAGGGCACTCTGTTAGGCTCTAGGCTCCCTGTGCACCTGCTGCGCCCCCAGAGGTATGTCATCCTTGCCCTTCTTTCTGCCCAGCAGTCCCTCCGGTTCCTTTCACTGTCTGCTTTCCTCGAAGTAGGTCCACCTAAGCCTGACACTATCCCTGGCCCGCCTTCTCTGGGGGTCAGACTTCCTTCCCTCCCCGCAGTCCCCAGGACCCCTGAGGAGTCCCTAGTCTCCGGGTCTCTGCGAGCCCAGCTGTTGCCCGCACTCACCCCTCTCCGCATTGGTCGCAGCTGCTTCCCGAGGTCCGCCTCCCCGTGCTCGCCCACCAGCCACAGCTGCACCAGGTTGCTGGAGCCCGCCAGAAGCGAGTCTCCAGTGACCACCCGGATCGTGTACTTGCCCATCTTGGCTAATCCTCTAGAGGGACCTGGGAGAAAAGCCGCTTTTTAAGATCTGAGAACCAGCCTCCAGGGAGCCACGCCTAGACCAGAGTTTGGTGTGCTTGGGTTCCCACCCCCACCCTACCCCCGCCCACAAGTCCCTCCCCACCCCACTGAGCTGCAGGTATCTGATACCCACCTTCGCTTTTCTAGGTTTCCCAGCAGTTTCCAAAGATATGGGCCCATCTTGTTCACTTGGCTAGGTCTTCATGCCCAGTCCCGAGCTAAGTACAGCAGCTAGCTAAGCCCCACAGCCACCCAATTTTAGTGAAACACAATTAAAGAGCAGCAGGCGGTGGCAATGAGGGAAGTGGAATGGTTTTGGATGGGGGCGTGCTTTTCAGTGGAAATAGCATATCCTTGGCAAAGACGCAGAGGTTTTGTTGAGGTCAGGTACAGTAGGTGTGTTCATGGTTCGAACAGGATAGCCAAGAGAGGGAGTTTGAAGTTTCCATTGGCCCACCCTGAAACGGGACTTTTGAGGTCAAGGTTTTAGGCTGAGCACCCATAATGCGCCCTTTAGGTGTACTCCCTTCAGGATTAAGTCTTCCTGCCCACCTCCCAGGGTTTGGCCACCTTCCTCCTCAGAATAAGTAGGACTGGACTCACAGGTACAGGGCTCTCTTGCTATGGCACTCTCTGCCTCTGTCCAGGTCCTCTTGTGCCACTGTGGGCCAAAGTCCCTGAATCCACTATGGGTTTTATTTAAGAACTGCTCTTGCCTCATGTTCAAAGAGTTGGTCAAAACAGGTGGCTAAGACCTGAATCTAAAAGTACACAGAGGTTCTTTCTTGGACAAATCTTCCATGGTGAGTTGACATTAATTCACAGTGAAGCAGGCCCCCGAAGGATCTTACAGAACACACACTATGCGCAGCATCCATCTAGATCTTTACCCTTTTTCTCTCAACCTTGGTTGTTTGTTTCTTGAGACAGAGTTTCTCTGTGTAGCCATGGCTGTCCTGGAACTTAGTCTTTAGACCAGGCTGGCCTCGAACTCACAGAGATCTGCCTACCTCTGTCTCTCCAGTGCTGGGATTAAAGGCATGGACTACCATGCCTGGCCTTTTTGTTATTATTCTTTTTAAAGTTTTCTTGATTACCTCTTATCAGTAACCTGGCAGTGCTTTTTAAATGATTCTTGTTTATAAAGTCAGATAAAATTCTACTTGATTCTAAGAAAAATTATAGCCATGCTATATGGCTATGCTACCATTCCATTGCTAGCATTTGTCTATGAATAGCAAAGTTTTACCACAATCACAGCTGACACTGTTGAAAGCTTACATAACTTTTTTTTTTCTTGAGACAGGTTCTCACTGTATACCATATATCCCAGGGTACCTCTGCCTTGCAAGTTTTCTGCCTCAGCATCCTAAGTCCTGAATAACTGTTCTTTTTTATATGGTGTGTTTGTGTGTGTCCGTGTGTGCATGCTTGCATACATGCTTGCGTGTGTGTATGTGAAACTTTTGGGGATGTCTTCCTTTATTGTGTTCTACCTTACTTCCTTGAGACAGAACTCTCACTGGCCCAGAAGCTCACTGTTCAGTCTAGGGTGGCTAACCAATGAGATCTCAGGACCTCTACCCGCCAGCGCTGGGATCACAGCACACAGAGCTGAGCCTAGCGCCTAGTTGTTCTGTGGATGCTGAGAACTGAAGTTTAGATCCCTGTGCTTCCAGAGTCAGTGTTCTGGTCCATGGAGCCATCTCTCCAGCCCCAAGCAACTGTTCTTCATGGGCATACAGTTTACCGGGCGGGCATAGAGTGTCACGCAACCTCCTCACTTAGGTGTATGTGCCAATGCTGAGGGCATCATTTTGGAGGTCTTAACAGAGTGAGTAGCCTGAAATGTTAATCAATGGTTTGGATCTTTGTCCCTCAAGAGCGCCTGTGTTCCCAGCCTCACTCCGAGTGCAGCCATGCTCAGAGAGGGAAGGTCTCCAGGACGTGACTGGATCGAATTCCTCCCCCCGACTCTTCCTCTGAGCCTCCATTCTCACATTTGAGTCGCCCATCCACTGGTGACAATTTAGACTTCATTTCTTGCAGTATTGCGTAGAGTATGACTGGTCCTCTCTTCCCTGTGCCACCCGCTCCCTTATCCCCAGGGCTGAGACCAACATGGGTTCCAGAAGATGCCCACATCCTTCCAACAAACCTCCCCTTTGCTGCTTACCTCACCTTGAAGTATATATGCTTCCAGAACAAGACTGAGCTCCTATCGGGACTGAGACCAAGTTACAGAAACATGGAAAGAAATGACTCAGTGATGGACAGAGCAGAACAGAGAGACCCACACATTGGCCCAGGGCAGTTGGCCCAGACTCCGAGGGGAAAGCACGGGCCTCTTGGCACCTTGTGCCAGGCAGATGAGCACTTTATGGTGAGCAACTGTATGGTGTGGTATGAAAGAGAGAGAGAGAGAGAGAGAGAGAGAGAGAGAGAGAGAGAGAGAGAGAGAGAGCGGTTCATGTCCTGCAGACAGAGGCAGATCTGAAGGGGTGAAAGCGATGAGGAGCAGGCATATGAGGGAATCTTGATGTCCAGCCAGGGCCATGGTGATGTTTGGGTCTGGGCTGCTGCTGGGGCCCAGGTCAGGGTTCATGGCCCTGATACAACCTCAGTCTGTGTTGATGTCTGTGACTCTCAATACCACCAAAGGCCTTAGAGGATAGGGCCTTACAGAGTTGGCCCCGCCCCCTCACTGGCTGCAACACTAGGGAGCACTGGCCCCGCCCCCACCTCTGAAGCACGCAGGAGAGAGGGTCCTACACCTTATCTGGACAGCACAACAAGCTGATCCTATTCACTGGGCATGGGCGAGCTGGCCCTGAGAGCATGAGAATCGGAAGGCAGATCAGGACCGCCACGTGGTGAGAGGAAGATGCCTCCCCTCGATCCTTGCCACCTGCAGCAGGTGGGGGACCTGACCCAACCCCTCACTAGCTGCAGCACTCATGAGAACGGACCCTGGTCCTTGCCTGGGCACCACAGTAGAGTTGAGCCTGTATTCAGGGTCTCGGGTGAGCAAGCCCTAAGAGAGGCCTAGAACTGGTACTGCCTCCCTCGTCTGTGGTGTGGGGGGGGCAAGGGAAAGATGCCCTCCCCCCTCCTCCCTACTGCCTCCAGCTGATGAGGGAGTCGACCCTCCCCTTTAGCAGCCACTACACTCAGGAAAATAGGCCCTGCACTTTGTCTGGGCAGCATAGCAGAGCTGACCCTGTTGACAGGGGCGTGGCGGAGCCGGCCCCAAGAATGTGAGTGTAAGGGATCTGCCCTCCCCCCCCCGCCCCCGCATCCGCCATAAGGCAGCATGAGTGGGAGAGAGATGCCCCTCTGTGCCTGAGGCAGGTGGGAGAGCTGGCCCTGAGGTCATAAGCGCCCTCACCAGCTACCACACTCGGGAGAGCAGGCCCTGCGCCCCTCCTGGGCAGCACAGTAGAGCAGACTGTTGGCGGAGGTGTAGTGAGCCAGCCCTGAAGTTGTGAACATAGGAGAGCTGTGCCCACTACTCATCTGTCATGCGATGGCATGGACGAGGGAGAGATGACCCCCTTGATGCCCCCCTTACCCCTCGATGCCTGTGAGAGATGAGGGAGCTGGCCCCTCCTCCTTACCAGCTGCAGCACTCAGGAAAGTGGGCCCTGCTCCTCGCCTGGGCAGCACAGCAGAGTTGTGCTATTGACAGGAGTGGGGTGAACTGGCCCGGAGAACCTGAGCATGGGAGATCTGGCCTTGCCCTCATCTGCCATGTGGTGGTGTGGCATATATGGTGCCTGTGGCAGTTGGGAGAGGGGGCCCTGAGGTCACGAGAGTGGGAAAGCTGTCCCTGCCCTCACCAGCTGCAGCACTCGGGAGAGTGGCCTTGTACTTCACCTGGGCAACACAGTGGAGCTGGCCCTGCTGGTGTAGGTGTGGGAGAGCAGACCCCCGTGGCGTGAAAGCAGAGCTGGCCCCGCCCCTTGTTCATTACTATAGAGGGTGAACTAGCCAGGACAATGCTGGAGAACTCGCGCTGGTGATGAGGACAGAGGAGAGCTGGCAGGCTGACAAACCCTGCAATTACCCAGGCCCAGAACCAGGGTTATGAGTTGGCCCACCCCAATGTCCACCCCATCTATGGTCTACCAGAGCACGTGAAGGAGCCAGTCCTGCAGACCCAAAGCTGCAGGATTTCCACAACACAGGGCAACAACAGGATATGCAAGAGGAGTCCCAGTGAGGGCCCAGCATCAATAGTGCAGCCAAAACCAGAGACCTTGAACCAGACTCTCTGCAATGAACACTTGCAAGTAAAGATACATGGACAAAAGGGTTTACTACGTGACTCACTGTGTCACACTGCAGCTTCCACGAAGAGATTGTTTTTTTCCTTTTATCTCTTAAATTTTATTTTATTTACTTGAGGAGGGAAGGCTACAAGGGCAGAAGGTGGATAAGAAGGGGCAGGAAAATGAATGGGATCGTGATACATGATGTGAAAGGCACAAAGAATAAATAAAAAGAAAGTTTAAAAAAACATGCACAAGAGAAGGGAGGTAAAATGAGGGACTCAGTATTGAGTCTCAAGAGGTGGGGTCCCTTTCCTATTAACCCCCACTCCTTTTGATTAGTGGTTTACTCAATGACTCCTTGGATCAAACCAACAATTTCTCAATCATTCTTGTTTGATAATATAATTCCATTTCAATATTAAGGTTACTTATTTTGTAATTCCCACTTCAGAGTCCATTCTGGGGCCAGGGAGCTAGCTCAGCAGGAAAAAGGGCTTGCCACATGGCTTGACGACCTGAATTTGACTCACCCACCACTTGGTGGAGGAAGGAAATAGATTCCCAAAAGTTATCTTCTGACCTCCACATGCACACCATGCTGTGCACACCCACAAACCCGCACACACACACACACCCATACACATTCACATACATATAGCATGCACACACACACATCATATACATACACATCATACACACACATCACACACACACATATACACACCATGCACACACATCATGCACACGCACACACACATCATGCACACACAACAATGACAAATCAGATAAAACAAATCTTGAAGTCCTCTCTGAGCTCTTCTTGTTAGATTTAGGGGAGCAGAATAAAGGAACTAAAGTGAGGAAGGAGAACAGAGTTTGACCTCAAGCGATGAGATTGCATTTATTAGAGCTAATCATGGCTGGCAGTATCTCTGCCTTGGGGACTGAGGGTCTGCAGGGAGGGGGAGCTGATAAGGGCTCTCAAAGGGGTGGACAAAGGGCTTAGATGAGAAGAGCAGATTGCAATGGCTTCCTCTCCTGTGGTTGTTTGTCTCAACGGGGCAGTGTTATCTTTAGGAACTGCTTGCCCCAGTGAGATAGGGTTGATTGATAGCAATTGGGCAATGCCAGCAAGCCGGCCTCAGCAGCAGGGCTCCTGTTTACCTCAGCTGAGGCCTTCTCTCACTTCCCCTTGCACCCATCACCCTTTCTACCTGGTTTACCTCAGCCTACACTGGTTTGGACCTAGAGGTTTGAAAGTAAAAGAGAGAACCGCTCTACTTTTCATGGTCCCCACCACCACCGTCTATCTCTTTTTCTGTGTTTTAGTTGATACACAAAAGCATAAAAGTTATACATATTAATGGGCTACCTGTAATTTTGATGCATATATACTTTGTTAAACATGCCTATTTCCTCAAACATTTGCCATTTCTTTGCAATAAAACTTTTTTAAAAAATATTTTCTCTTTGCTTTTGGGAGTGTACAGTGCATAATTATTACCTATAGTCACCCCAAAGCATCTATATTACCCCAGAACCTCTTGCTTCTAGAATTACCTGTAGCACCCACTGGCCAGTCTTCCCTGTGCCTCCTCTCACTGTGTCCTGAGTTGCCTGGTAACCTCCGTTCCAGTTTCAACTTTCATGAGATTAACTTTTTTTTATTAAAAATGAGCAGAGGAACCTTTATCTACTTTGTTTTTAGCTTATTTTAATTCTATTTTTTCTTATTTTATATGTATGGGTGTTTTCCTTACATGTATGTAAGTACACCATGAGCATGCAATGCTCATGAAAACCAGGAGAGGGCGTTGGATCCCATGAAGCTGAAGTAGCAGATGGTTGTGAGACACCATGTGAGTGCTGGGAACTGAACCCAGGACCTCTGAAAGAGCAGTCAGTGCTCTTAACCACTGAGCCATCTCTCTGGCCCCTCTCAGCCTTTAATGGCCTTCTAGGAAGGAAGCCGAAGAGTATGCACTATAGCTCACCTCCCTTGCATCCTCTATGATCTGCTGGAGCACCCCCGACCCGCGAACCCTTGAGCAAACCCAGCTAGAAACCAGAGAGCATTAGAGCCTATTAATACAACCCTCCACCTTCCTCCCAGGGAAGAGAGGGGCACATAAGGGTGGAAAATGGCTTAAAAGAGTATGCTGGCTAGTGTTTGCCAACTCAACACAAGAAAGAGGTTGTCTCACTTTTTGAGCTTTGAGGAGTTGCCTACAAAGACTGGCCTGCAGGCAAGCCTGTGCATCAATCTCTTGCTTCGTGATACATAAGACAGGGCCCAGCTCCCTGCGAGCAATGCCACCCCTAGGCAGATGGGCCTGGGCTGTATAAGAAAGCAGGCAGAACAAGCCATGGAGACCAAACCAGTAAGTAATCAGTATTCCTCAGTTCCTACCTCAAGGGTCCTGCCTTGAGCTCCTGTACCGGCGTCCCTTGGTGACGGACCATAAGATGAAATAAGCTCTCCCTCCCCAAGTCATGGTCAGTGCTTATCCCAGCAGCAGAGCGCCAAACTAGGACAGAGAGACCCAAAAATAAGTTGGGCATAATGTTTCTGTTGTAGGCATCCCCAATCTTTTTTTTTTTTTTTTTTTTTTTTTTTTAGTTTTTCGAGACAGGGTTTCTCTGTAGCTTTGGAGCCTGTCCTGGAACTAGCTCTGTAGACCAGTCTGGTCTCAAACTCACAGAGATCCACCTGCCTCTGCCTCCCGAGTGCTGGGATTGAAGGTGTGCACCACCACCGCCCGGCAGGCATCCCCAATCTTGATGAAAACATCTCTTAGATTACCCACCTCAGCTTTAGGAACAAAGGAACCCCCTCCCCTCTCTCCCATTTGAAAGCACCAAACTCCTTAGAATGCTATGGACCCCTCCTGCTTTACTCTGTTTAACCTCGTCAGAGTGAGGCTGTTAATATCAGGATCATTTATAACTTTTTTAAAGTTTATTTGGGGGAGAAGTGCTCATGCCACAGTGTGTGAGTGTGCACACGTGTGTGTCAGAGAACAACCTGTGGGACTCAGTTCTGCCCTTCCACCGTGAGATCTCAGGTTGTCAGTTTGGCGGCAAGCATCCTTCCCCACTGAGTTGTCTCACCAGCCCGGGATCCTTTCAGAGCTGGCACTTCCAGTGGATGCAAAGAGGTGGGAAAATTGGGATGAGGTGAGGTGCAGAGAAGAGTGTCATTCTCCCTGCCCCGGCCATCCCACAGGGAGAAGCAGTGACAAAGACTTTGCTTATGCAGTGAGCTGTGTGGGGACATTCAAGTATATGACCGCTGAAGACAAGATCTTGGGAAGTGCGACATTAGCATTGTGACTCTAAGGTGCATCGGAAGAAGAAATCCCAGCTTCCGTCTGTCTGTCTGAATACTTGGCTGAGTCAAACCCTGTTCTTCTACTAAGTTACTTGAAACCACCAAGACCAAACACAAACACAAAATGGTTGTTAGTTTTATTGAAGATTGGCTCCCAGACCAGTGAAGTTGGTGAACTGGCAAAGAAAGAGGCAGAGTAGCAGTCAGTATTAGGGAGCTCTCTCCCAGAACTCAATCACTGTCTCTGCACACACCCTACAGAGGGCCAAAGGTGGTGAAGTACTTTCCTATAGAGGACTTTCCATCACTATGGGACCCACCCCTGAGAAGGGAGAGCAGTGCTTCAGGGCTGTGCTTCCCTGCTGTCCTTTACTCCTCCTTAGGCCCTGAGGTCAAGGCAATAAAACAGGTATTGGCAGACACTCCTGGAGCTTCTAAGCTTTCTCCAGGCTAAGAAACCTAAGCTCAGTTCTGGCCATTAGGTTTCTAACCTCTACTCATGCTAACTAGTATACTTAACTACTCTGCACCACCTCTTCTCATAGATGACATCACGGAGAAGATGGCTTGACCCACAGATGCACCTGTAGCCAGCTATCAGTGATGATGTCAAAAAGCATCTGTTCTAGCTATGTATCTGTATCTGTTTTTCTTCATACCATTGGTGCACAGGCACAGCTACCAAGAGTATTGTGTCCACAGTGAAATTCCTTTCTAGGAGGAAAAGCCACCAATTGCCAGAATCTATTATTTCAAATTATAAAATGGGAATTACCAAGTCAGCGCGAAGCTTTTCCAGGTGGTCTTTGGAATGCCCATCTCAAAACATTAGACAATAGGAAACTCCTCCAAATCAAGACAAGATTAGAACACATTAACACAAGAGTTGGACCTGAGATTTTGTGATTGCCATATGGGAAGAAACTTGGACATGAGATAAGAGAGGAAGACTGGAGCATTGGATAAGGGCGCCTGTGCCGGAGTCCAGTTCCATCCATGCCCTACCCATGGAAGGTCGCTAATCTTCTCAGAGTCTCTATGAAGTAACCGGAAAGGATCTGGTTTCACTTTATAATTGAATGCTCAGCCAGTGTGAAGACGACCTCATTTGTACACTTGGTAATTCAGTGGCACATGCCCAGGACTTAGATCTGACTAAGACAGTTGTGAAGTTCAAGAGACAAAGAACATGTGCTACTGGCTTCAAGACGACCTCCGAATACAGAGCTTTGTCCTCAGATATACTAAGGTCATCGTTGTTATTATCTAAATGTCTATCATCCAGAACAATGAGATGCCTCCTGAGTCCTAATCTCCCTGCCACGGTATTCTTCATAGACTGTGGCTAAATGAGTGTCTGACCCCTTTAGTGGGGTTAATTCTCTGTAACAGCCCTGGACCCTGTAAAAGCTCCCTTCCTTCTGGTCCTGTGCTCAGACCTCACAATTATGAGAAAGAAGGATGTAGCTAGAAATATTCCCTGTCCCGCTGGTCCCCTGGTCCGGTTTCTCTCCACTCACTGGGTCCTTGCAGCCACTTATGAAGTAATCACTTAGAGGCTAAATATTAAATTGACCAATGACTTAGGCTTCTTATTGGCTAACTCTAAATTAACCCATTTCTATTAGTTTATATTTTACCATGAAGCTCATGGCTTGTTACCTCACATCTTGCTTCCCCAGGTGGCTACATGGTGTCTCTCTGACTCTGCCTTCTCTTTCTCTCTCTGTATCTTTGTTTGGACTTACTGCCTAGCTATATTTTACCTGTCCATTGGCTGAAGCAGTTTTATTAATCACCTATAAAAGCAACACATATTCACAGTTTATAAAAAGACATCCCATATCATCTCTCCTTTTCTGTCTAAGTAGTAAAAAGGAAGGTTTAACTTTAACACAGTAAAATTACATATACAAACAGTTATCAAGCAAGAATTATAGTTACAATATTTAGTCCATTTACATTTGGCAAATTAAGGAAAATACTCTATCATCTATCCTGTCTTTGTGAGTCTAAAGTTTTATATCTAATTTATCTTTTACTACAACTAAATAAAACTTTAACTATCTGTGTTCAACTCCATCAAAGACCCCAGAAGGAAATACTATTACCTAAGTAAACAGGAAGTACATTGCAAGCCCCAACGTTCTAGAAATGACAGAGACATCTTGCTGCCTGGATAGTAACTGAAGTTCTTCTGTAACGTTGGGGCATCCATCCTCAGCCTATAGGCCCACAATATCTGGCAGACTTTTCCATGAAGCAGAAAATGTGAAGATCTGTTCTGCCTTGTACTGGCAAAGTTCATCAGTTGTTTTCTTCTGTGAAGCAGGAATCCTAAAGGACCACCCCATCTTCTGCCAAGTTCAGCAGTACTTCCCTGTGGGTCCTGAATGTCCAGTTTATACAGCATACAGTCAATCAGCGCAGGCAAGAACAGTTTCTTGCCCAAATGGCTAACAAACTCCATAAGCAGCCTCTTTGGTGCCAACCATCCTCTTGAAGTGCTGCCAGAAGCAGACATGTCTCAGTGTTGAGAAAAGTCTAACTTATTAAGACATTTTGATGCCATATTCGGTAGGTCTTTGAAGTGTTGAAGATTATCTATCTAAATGAAATATATCTCTGTAATCTAGAAAACCTAACTAACATAACTAAAAGTTTGATTACTATAGATGACTATCTATTAATCTGTATTTTTAATTATACAATATATTTTTAAATGAGCTGTATAAACATAATACCTTAAGCAAGAGTAGAAATATACATATAACAAAATTGACCTTAAATTTGTATCAATAAACCAAAATCAATGTCAATGTAAAGTATTTATTTCTATATCGCACTCCCCCCTTTTAAGAAAGAAATTGAATGTGACAATTAACCATTTATAACCAAGCCCTTTTAAATGAAAATAAACATTTATAAACAATATTTTGGAAATCTGAGCATAGTTTTCTACAAAATGCTTCCTATTGTCTGTGGACAAAGTATCTTTAGGGTTTATGGAGACCTTTCAGGGGGTCTTGTTCCATCAAACCACACTAGCCTGGAAGGAATCCACAGGATCTCATCATCTGCGGAAACAAAAGTGGAACCTCTTTTCCAAAGTAGCATATCCTTAAACCCCAAATTTGAAATCAAGATACCTTTAAAATATATAGTTTTGCAGCCCCCAGAATCAGTCTCTCTGCAGTCAAAAATTCAAAGAAAATACAATAATATGCATAATCTAGACTCTTTATGTATTTTCCACCTTTACATGACTTAATATACATATATTTTATTAGTCTATTCCTTTTTAAGGATATTTAAATCATTATTTCAGACTATGGCTGTTTTTTCTCTTTCCTTTTTCTTTTCCAAGCCTATGCACATTTATCAAACACACTGTGACCCATTTAGAAGCCTTTTATGTCTGAATCTGTCCTATTGTGCATCTGAAATCCTTTTTTGACCAGGAGCACTTTTAAAATTGTTAACAGCATTGTTGCAGCAGCCCTAGATGCTGCTCTGCCTCTCTCAGCCTCCCAACATGGTGGAGGTATGTTCACTGCCAGCTCTGGGACTGTAGGGTGGGAGCCATGCTCACCACCTCAATTCTGGGAAGGAGCATGCAGCACATAAACGTTTTGTGTCTGAGTAAAAGCTAAATCTGCCAGGCAGTGTGCTGTGTTGCCTGGAAATGTCTCTGTGTGCCACCAGGAATCCACCATGTTCTTCTGCCTGTGCACGCCCAGCAGACCCAATTAGACTCCTCCCGATCCTGAGCAGGCGTGATGTACAAGCACCCAAAGAGGGTATCAGGCCATGTGGGCTGGCTGTGGCAGTTAGGTTAGCCCCACATTGGGTGCCAGATGCAGCTAGAAGTATTCTCTGTCCTGCTCGTCCCCCTGAACCAGTTTCTCTCTGACCACTGGGTCCCTTCAGCTACTTATGACATAATTACTCAGAGGCTAAATATTAAATATAATTGTTTGGTCAATGACTTAGGCTTCTTACTGGCTAGCTCTAACTATAAATTAACCAATTTCTAGTAGTTTATATTTTACCATGAGGCTCATGGCTTGTTACTTCACATCTTGCTTCCCCCAGCAGCTAAATGGCATCTCTCCGACTCTGCCTTCTCTCTCTCTCTCTCTCTCTCTCTCTCTCTCTCTCCCTCTCTCTCTCTTTGTGTATCTTTGTTTGCACTTCCCACCTATCCATATTTTGCCTGTCTATTGGCTGAAACATCTTTATTCATCAACCAATACAATCAATATTTGCAGCATACAGAAGGACATCTCACATCAGAAGGACATACTTTAGAGAGCCCATCTCAGGAAAAAGGAAGCTGAGAAACTAGCTGGGTGGATGGTGGCCAGAATCCCAGTGCTTGGGTGTGAGGCGCAGGACATTCAGGAGTTCAAGATCATTCCCAACAACCCAGCAAGTTCAAGGCTAGCATGAGCTACATGAGATCCCATCACAAAAACAAAGCAAGCAAGAAAAGAAAGATGGGAAACCAGCAGCCTCCTAATATGTTATCCTCACACTGGTCCCCACAGCTTGCTTCTATGCTCCTGAGGGGTCAGAGTGACAGTAAATTTGGTTCAAGACACAAACAACTGAGCTTGCCCGGTGTTGTACTCTGCATATTTACATGCCACATAAAGTCCAAACCCTTCCCCCCGATGGCGGCTCCCAACACTTCCCAAACCTTCTTTTTCTGGGATTTGTTTTTGTCCACTCCTTCTATTATGCTGTACTATTATCAAAGGCTTAGTTTTCACAATTCTATCATGCGTGAAGAAATAAAACCCAATTACGTCACAAGTGCCCAAGCCCTTTCCCTGGCTGATCTGGCTGAAGTTCCCCTTTCACCACCAGATCTCATGTTCTTTGTTGACAGACTTCCTGGAAACTCTCTGGGGTGCAGAAGTATCAACTCACCCTTATATTCCATATTTCAGACCTCATTAGCCCGGAGTATGAACCCTACCTAAGCAAAATCCACTCACCTAGAATTTGTGATTCATTCTGTGAGAAACAGGTGACTGATTGTCTTGAAGCCTGGATTTTAAAGTGTGTGTGTGTGTGTGTGTGTGTGTGTGTGTGCTGTGAGCACACAGAGGCCATGGGTCTTCAGGAGGGGAAGTACAGCTGTTTGCTGGCCACAAAGCCTGTTACAAGTGGGCTGACACCTCACCTCTGGTTCTCATGAGTTCCAATCAAATGATCTTAAATTCTGAACTGTCTCTCCAGTCCCTCAACCTGATTTGCAAAATAAGCTCTGGCCACACTAAAAATAGAAGTTTATATTGCCAAAAATAAAAATCCAAGGTTAGAAGAAAGCCTTTAGTTGAACATACAACCTCAGCAATTTGTATTTCTGTGCTAATCCCAAAACAACCAGACCAGAAATTAAATCCATTTACCTCTCCAGGTGATGCTCTAACTGAAGAAATGTGAAGATTTCACCTAAAAGCCCTTGAAGCTGCAAAGGCCAGATGGAGACAACACAATTGTTTCATCCACTCAAAATTCCAAAGATGGTTCTAGTGACACTGACAGAGCCACTTGACATCTTTTTGGCTTTTACCAAATTCAATCTTCACAAAACCCTTCCTAATCAGAAAGGAAAGCCGAATCAACCACTCAGTCATCACTGGTGGGGCGATGTCACTCCTCACGGCCGTCACTGGAGGGGTGACATCACTCCTCATGGCCATCACTGCTGACGTCAGTCCTCGCGGCCGTCTCTGGTGACGTCACTGCTCACGGCTGTCACTGGTGTGCTGATGTCTCTCCTCACGGCCATAACAGGTGAAGCAACTTCACTCCTTCCAGTCAAGGGTGCTCTTTCATCTCTCCTGTAAGAACTCCTGCGGCCCTGGGAAGACTGCAGACGTAGACTGAGAGACAGAGCCTCTGGCAACACTCCCTGCTGGCATGTAGACTCACTCACTGCCCTAAATCTTGAGATGTGGCTGTGCTCCTGGCATCATTTGCCTGCACCTGCACTAACAGAAAGTCCTCTCAGGTAAGAGCCCCTCTACAGTGGCTAAACTTCTGTTGGGATAA
>PVIU01017805.1:0-32500 GCA_004026605.1 Ondatra zibethicus
GGGTGGGCCTTGGACTTCCAACAGGGCAGGGCACCATGCCCTCTTTCAAGGAAGAAGGGGGAGGGAGGAGGGGTGGGGGGTAGTGGGAGGGGACCGGGAGAAGGGGAAGAAAGGAAAAAAAAATTTTTTTTTATCTTTAATTATGTTCTTGAATGGAAAAAATAAAACAAAACAATGTATGGAAAAAAAATAAAAAAAATAAATAAATTCAAAAAAAAAAAAAAAGAAAAAAAAAAGAATAATAGTATATATTTACATTTTTCAACTTCTAAGCTTTTGTGAGTCTTTTAAATTTTGGATATTTTTCATGCATTTATGTTGTTTTTCTGTGTTTTTCTTGTAAATGATATTTTTATTTTCTGATTTGCAGAGAAAAGTTTGCTGAGGGAATTTTACCCACTAGATTGAGTGCCGTTTAATACCTTGAGCTTCTCTGGGGTGATGACGAAAGTTTATGGGATGTACTGTTTCTCTGATTTGTTTCATTTTGTAAGAGAGAACTTCAGAGTTATTGAAGGCAATCACTTTTGCAGGGCAATTAGCTCAGGTTAGATCAGTGCTGTCAGAGGCTTGTTGGTTTAGTATCCAGGTCAGTGTTTTCTCTGACTTCCTGTGCTGCTTCTTCCTTGGACTCAAAGATTAAAACAAAATAAAACAAAACAAAAGGGCTGCAGGTAAATGTTAGTCTGTGAAATTGGACCCACAACCATTCAGCATTGAGGGGTTAGGTTGCTGAAATACAAACCCACAGAAGCACAGAAGTGAACTGTACGTGAAGATGAGGAAGCAGGGTGGTCTGAGCTAGAGCCATATGAAAAGACAGGCAGAGAGAGACCATCGCAGAGCAGAATCAAAAGAGACCACCAACCCTACTGGTTAACACCCCTCCTCAGACTGCTGGCCTCCAGAGTGTGAGAGATTCCTTTTTGTTGTTAAGCCCTCCAGCTGGTGGGACATTGTTACGGCAACATGGGTAAGCCAATGTCCTGATCAGACTATGGGCTGAGGGACAGGAGCTTGTTGCAGAGTCTTGGATGTCTAAATTAAATGAAATGGTGTGTCTATTTATTCTTTGGACGTAGATATTTTGTAAAATATTATTTTAAAAATGTAATATTAAATCACAGATTTCTTTTCTTAACATTTCCAGTATCACCCCTAGGAAGGAATCCTAAAACCATTGGTATTTCAATCCTTTTTTGATTAGTAGTCTTTACCTTTTTTTTTTCTTTTTTTCCGTGAAGCTTCAGAAAACCTGTATGCTGAAATGTGGCCTCAGCTGATCTCTGGGCCCAGCCACCTTTTCAAACCAGGTCATCGTTTCAGAATTATCTTTATTGTAAATGGCGGGTGAAAGGCATGAAGGTTTTTGTTTTTGCCAATGTATAAAAGTTATATGGAAAGGATTGAGAAATGTTTTCCAGACAGAACAAAGGGCCAAGTCTGATAGGAGCTGAGGTAAAGGGAATCAAGCTGTGTAAGTCCCAGAGTTGGTTGGAAAATATGTAGGTTCCAGGGGTGGGGCAGGGAGTTGTTACCTTTCCTTCTATTTTCCCTCAAAGGAACTTGAGGATCAAGGGTGGGATGGTGTGTAACATAGAGAATGTAAGGAAAACTGCTGCTCCCAATCTAGTTTATTTTTCCCCTTGTTGTTGTCAACCAGAAAAACAAACCAAACTATTCATAGTCATGTAGGGATGAAAACCGGAACTCTGAAGTACACTCTCTTGGCTTTGCATCAGAGTGCATCAGAGTGTATCAGAGTATAGCTAGGTTTTTTTTTTTTTACTTTGACAGGTTTGTAAATATGTGAACTTTACCATATGCAATTAAGTGTAAACTCAACATAAATTACTCACATAGCTAACATACTGAATATTAGGTTGTAAATATTTTTTCAGTGCCCTTATGACACACCCATATTTGAACAAAGAAATTAAAGACTTAATATCTACTATCAGAGTGAGAAGAATAAAAAAGAATTACTATTCCTCTTCCAAATCAGAAAGATGCATATTATATATTTGATATATTATAGTGGCTTCTGTTTTTAGGCCACAATAGATGCTGTGCTGTACTGTATGATAATGGAAAACTTGTCTCTTGTTCTGAAGTTGTGTCTTAGCTTCTACTGAATTCTTTTCTGTAGGAGTTTGGAAGGGCATGTACATGTACAGCATGGCCAAGAGTTCATTAGGATGCAGCATAAAGCACACTGGGAGAATGTGGCTACCAGTTGTGCTTTTGTAGCTGAGGAGTAGTGTCCTGGGGAGGAAGGTTGTGGGGTCACCAGTGCAGATGTGTGTGGGCGGCACATCAGTGAAAGCTGAGGTCCTCTGTGGTCCCCCAGACCAGTGTTTCTCAGCCTGTGCATCGCAACCCCTTAGGCAAATCTGTTTCCCAAAATATTTACATTATGATTCATAACAGCAGCAAAATCACAGTTATACTGGATTGTCAACAAAAATAATGTAGTGGTTGGGGATGGGACAGCACAAGGAACTGTATTAAAGAGTCACAGCATAAGGACGGTTGAGATCCACTGACTTGGAGAATATTTAGTCTTTGGTTATAGTTCAAGGGTGGCATGATGAAGATGGAAGGAAGTTTTTTCTTCTTCCTCTAAGAGGTCTCAGAATCACTGCTCAATGAGCAGATCTGCCTTGATACCCCATGTGTCTCACTGTTTTATTAATTAACATAATTGTTATTGAAGCTGGTGTAATGCACATTTATCCAAAAGCACATTACAGTAAAAGCAGTTATTTCTATATGTACTGTCTTAGTCAATAGATCTCAGTAGATGCTAATAAAATTTGGGAAATTTTAATAATTCTGTGTGGGGTTTTTTTGTATATAAAGTGAAAATGGGTGCTTTAATCAGTGAGAGGAACAACCTAACTCATTGAATTACAAAGGCCTGACAACCAAAGAACTTGCTGCTCTTTAATGTCTCACATGGTTACCTCAAAGCTTGGCAAAGAGGACACAAAGAATTCTATAAAAGCCCAGTTTGTGGCAAACGCTGAAGGTTTTCTGGCTTAGATGGAGAGCGTTTCACTTCACTCTAAATGGAGACTGTGTGTTGGTTTCCCAGCCGCCCAGACCTGAAAAACTCACACAGAAACTATGTTAATTACAACACTGTTTAGCTGATGGCTCAGGCATATTTCTACCTAGCTCTTACATCTAAAATTAACCCATTTCTACTAATGTGTGTATCATCATGAGGCTGTGGACTACCCATAAAGTTCCAGTGTCTTTCTCCTTTGGCAGCTACATGGTGCCTGCCTGACTCTGCCTTCTTTCTCCCACATTCAGTTTCGTTTTCCTACCTAGCTCTATCCTTCCATGCCAAAGCAACATCTCTATTAACCAATGGTAATAAAACATATTCATGGCATACAGAGGGGCATCCCACATCACTTCACCAAGAATCTGGTCCTGTCTCACCCCAACTATATTCCTGGATCTCTTCATGCAACTGTTAAAGGTATTGCGTACCTACAATAAATGCTGAATGTATACCTTGGAAGAAGAAATAGTAAAGGCATTAAACATGAATTTGACTAATTTTATTTTTAGTTGAGAAGTTCCAAAAAACAAATTAGAGATGACCACTTAGGTGATCAACAATTGGATAATAACCCATGTTTGTAAAAAGATAATTAGACTTGAAGAAAAATACAAATTATGATGCTTAATCTTGATTGTCTACTTGTTTGGGTTGAATGATACCTAGATCAGTAAGGGACATGCCTGGGTATGTCTTTGGGGGTGCTTCTAGAAACAGTAACTAAGAGGACAGACCCAGGTCTTTGATGGATTAAAAGTTTGAATACACTATCGGTAGGCGGTAGAACAGTGCAAGGTATAGGCTTGTTGTGGGGAGAGGGTCACCAAGAACACAGTGTCCTTGGGGACTGTCTTCTTGCCTTAGTCCCTTTTTCCTACATAACTAGCTCACTTCTTCTCTGATTGGTCAAACCTTTCCTGCCATGATGGACTGAAACTGTGAGTTTAAATTCTCTTGTGTTAAGTCATGTGTCTAGACCACTTCCAAGTTGTATATGTTAGCAATATGGTTCTGGGTTCTCAGGGGTCACCTAACCTGACAGCTCTAGTACACACCATCTTAGTGGACATTCCCTGGAGTGACACACCCCTACAGGGGCCACTCTGCCTAAAATATCCTATGAAATCTAGGTGGAAGAAACTGTGTCTCCACAGCCCTTGCATTCTGCATATCTGTAGAATTAGCACTATGTGTATATTGCCAGTGACTGGCAGATTGTGCTTGTGAGTGGATCAGGCTGCACTTGGATTGATGCCATGGCTGAGGTGTCTGAACAGGGCTACCCAGAATTCAGAAGAAGGGGTGCAGAGGCTCTCTGCGCTGACAGGGTATCTCTCAGAATTCTTCCGCATTCCCCAGCTCTCAGCATGCCTTCTGGCCTCTCTTCTGCTGTGCTTCCTGAACCTTGAAGGATATAAAATTACACATTTATATATGAAGAAATGTGTGCATCTGATTGTCCTTTTTAAGTGGTGACCGCAGTTATTATCTGGAAGGAACTTCTTTGTGTCTCTCTTTTATTTAGGTGTCCTAAAGTCTTTTTTTCTTAAGATGTCAATTGATGGTTTCCTAATCTACCTTCTAGTCAAGGCAGCTGGGGTCTGCTTTGTGTTAATGTTCCTTCTGTAGCATGGAGTTTGGAGGTGCAGGGAAATGGAGTTGCTTCACTTGTCTTGTGATCTTTGCCTTTCTCTTTTCTTTTCTTTCCTTTTCTTTTTTCTTTACTTTTGAGGGTTGGATGGAATTAAGATAGGGTCATCTTCTCTAGCTTTGATTGGCCTGGTATGCAATACGTAGTCCAGGATATTCTAGAACTTGCAATGATCCTTGTGCCTTAGTTCTTAATGGATGGGATCATCCATCTATATTACTATGCCAGACTCTTTTATATTATTAATAAGAACAATTGAAGAAAACTAGCTCTCTCAAGTATAGATTTATTTTCATAGCTCTTTTATAGGGGTTATTTAGTAATTACACCTGAGTATTAGCCTAGATGTTGATCTTTTCAGTCTTCTGACTTCTGTCTGAATTGCACTGTAGTTTTCACACGGCAGTATCTGCTTCCCCTTACTTTACACTTGCACTGTTTCCTCTCATGGCTATCTTTTGCTGTGCACAGATGGGCTCCAGTTAGAAACACTTGACTTGCTCTGAATGTGGCAGCCACAGAAAGTGTCCCACCCCTGTAGGAGCCTTTTCACACCCTGTAGGAGCCGCAGAAGCTAAACAGCCTTACTTCCCATCCACCTCTTTGAAAGATACACAGTTCTCTAGGCCCGCCTGGGAACGGACTTACAGCTCAGGTCTCGTTCCCCCATCATGCTGAGAATCTGCCTGGCTTCAGGAACATGAGACTGGAAGGCAGCATTGTGAGGACCAAGAGCTAAGCATCCTCCATGTTCCGGTTTTGAAAAGCTATCAGAAGTATCATGGACAAGTCCACATGACTTCCAATTCAGCTTGAGTGTAAAGAATTGTTTTTGAATTAAATGCATTTGCATGCGTGAGGATTTTTATTCATATTTTCTTTTTTACATTAGATTATCAGTCTCTAAAAGCAAAATGAGTTGCTTCAACGTGCTCATAATAACTTTAGCTAATGCACTCATAATGCAGTTGGCTGATTATGCATATTAATATATTCTTCCTCCCTACCCCCACCATAACAGAAGTTATGCTTCACTCTGATGTGAAACATCAGGTAATCACCTGTTACTTTAACCTATTTTTGTCAATTTAATATAATAAATGAGTTGCTTCTCATCCATTAAGTCTAATTAATCAAGGTAATATTTAATTTTCTCTGACTTACTGTCTGGTTTAATATGTCCATCAAGCAGCCTAGTTAGTGAAGGGTCATCTTTCCATTTGATAAATCAAGTGTATCTGCAGAGTACTTGTGTTTTTCAGTTTTGCATTCTATGCTCTCAGAGGAGGAGGAGGTTCAAAATACAGACCACAAGACAAACAAAAATTCTGAGTGGCTTGTTATATCTACTCATCCTTCTGCAAAGCATGGCTATAATTTTCCTGCCCAGGCTTCCATGGTAGAAGTTTGGTCAACCTTGTTTGTTTTGGATTTTTTTTTTTGGTATTGTATTTTGTTTGTTTTTGTTTTGAGTGGGTGAGTCTATGGATATTAGATTTGAGGGATTGTAAAATGTGATATTCATCCCCAGGGCTTACCACGCTTTTTTATTATTTTTTTAATAGCAGTTTTCCATCAAAGAATCACAATTTGGTTTTCAGAGGCTTTTGACATGTAAAGAGGAAGATTTGTTTTTTCTTCTAACCCAGTGTAATGAAGAGCTTGGATGAAAACTATCCCAAGAGGAAACCCATGTGGCTCACTAGTGTTTGCAGCAGGGCACAGTGCCATGAAGCCCAGACATGGTGGTCTATTTGTGTTGGCATGTGACGGGTATAGAAGTCATTTTAAAACACTGTGGCATGTGAGAGAGCCAGAGATGCCTTTAGTCACCAAGGAATGGTGTGAACATGTGTCTTGCCTTTTTTCCTGCTGGCCTGGTGATTTGGCACTCTTATATCTCCATGCCCCGATCCCCGATGCTGGCGGGCATCTCTGCTGTCATCTTTACCATTTTCTTTGTGCAAAATATACAGCCCTCTGCATGTGTTTGCATCAAACTCTTCTTTCTGTCTCTTCCATCATTTACAAGGAAATTGGTCTCAGAAAAAAATGAGATCAGATTCATCAACACTTCAAGTCAGAGACATAGAAGGGATGCATTGGCAGACTTGACTATTCTAGGACTTGTTCTTAGCTGAAAATATCAAACTGCCCGCTTGCCGTTAAATCAGCATAACTGGCAAAGAATTTCACAATGTGGATAACCTCCAGCCCTCTGACTGTATGCAAAGCAGGGGGCCTGAATGAGAGCATTGTGTTCTAAAACCTTAGGCTGAACAAGGCTGAAAAGCCCAATCTCTCTGGTTATTTTGGACATTCAAATGCTGTCTAAGAGAAAAGAACTCATTATGACTCAGTTCCGTTAATTAGAAGTAAATTACTGTCTTTTGTCTGATACAAAAGAAGGTGAAGGGAACTCTGCGAGACCAGAGGATCCAGAAATTCTAATGTGATGAGAACATAGGCTGGGAAAGGGAGCAAATACAAGAAGCCATTCAAGGAGGGTGGCCTCCCTGGCCTAGCCTGGCCATGAGCAAAAGGCAAAACCATACATTAGCTGTCTAGCTTCCTATGCTATTTCGAGCCACGATCAATGACCCCCAGATACCAGAGGGACCTCATTTTGACAGAATGTGAAGATATCCTGGGAAATATCTCATTTTCCCCCTGATTACACTGAAGAATTTTGTTAAATGTATATTCTTCCTTCATGAGACCTGCAAGGCCCTCTGATACAGCTGAAGGATGAGTGCACTTTCTTCGTGACGTCAGCGAAGCTTTTATAATTAAAGGAAATCAGAAAAGTTTGACAATGTAGACAACTAATCAGATATAGTGAGATATAGTGGACCTGCCTCAGTGTGAGTGTCTTGTAAAATCTTAACACTGGCCTGGGGTGATGTGTGGTGTCTCTGGAAATGAAAAACTGTCTCACAAGCACAAGAAAATAGTTAACATCTTCTCTGGGATTGCATACACACATTTTCTTAATGGTGCCAACTTCTCAGTCACAAGCTAAGTTTTTCTAGAGTAAATGTTGCACGCCCTTTTTACCTGCTAAAACTGAAGTTTCCCTTTGTATAAGGCCGACATCACTGTGGTCTCAAAAGTCCTCTATAAAATGTCACTGGTTTTTAAAACACTTATAATTCAGTGGTGAGTATGAGTCCTAAAAGGTGATATTTTAAATCATCTCTCAAGATGCTGAACATCCTGGGAGTATATTACTTGCTCCCTAACCCATTAAACATCGTACTATGACTCTGTAGGATCTAAGGGTTCATTTCATGAGATGTTACAGTTAATCAGTTAACACATTTATCATGTGAGGTTCTTAGAATCTCTAGATATTGCTTTGCTCCCAGAATTCAACAATTCCTGTGACTTCAGAGGTAGAAAAATGGATTGATGCTATTTTTGAGACAAGGTCTTATGTATCCCAGGCTAGCTTCACACTCATTACAGACCTGAGGATGACTTGAAGTTCCGATCCTCCTGCATCCATCTCCCAATAGGACTAAGATTCCAATGAGTACCACTGTGTCCAGTTAGTAATTGAATCCAGGGCCTCATGCATCTTAGATATGTGTGCTCTCTACCAACTGTAGGGTAGATACTATGGGATGAGTAGATTTGCTAGTACAGCACAGGATTTGGAAGAAAGTTGAAGATTTCCATCATAAGCTTAACTTTGAGATGTCCACAAATCTAAGAGTATCATCTATCATCAACAAGGAGCAGATAACTTGAACAAAATTTTCTAGGCAGGAAGGCACGGGTGTAGGAGTCAGCAAGGAACTGTTTGAGCATATTGTATAGTTCTGAGTGAAATCATGCAGATAAGTAACAAGATCCCTGACACAGGAATAATATCCACGTATTAAGATTTGAGGAACAACAGGTAAGTGAAGTCCTCACCCCTCATGGAGGAAGCTTTCATTTACAACAGAGACCATTACAGGAAAACACAACCAAATGCAGTTTATCATAGAGTTGTGGATCCTAATGGATGCATCTACAAAATGCCACCCCTGCCCACTCTTAAGACTCAGGGAACATTACTGAAGAGATGGCAGAAAAATTGCAAGAGCTAGAGGATCAGGCTGTATGTACCATTTTGTCTTAGTGACGTCATAAAAGCTCACCAACCTGACTCTCTACACATGAGCGGAGCAAGGACAGCAACAGTAGACATTCTAAAGGGACGGAAGAGAGCCCATGAGATCTCAGCCCTGCACAAAGAACTCTAGGCAGCTAAGGAATGCTAAAACTGAGAGAAAGAGGCTCCCCCAGGGAACAGCAAGCAAACTGGTTATCCAAGGCCAATGATGAGCTCTGAAAATATTCATACAACTAACATTATACAGACTAAGCGGGATGTATGCATGTGTTCAGGAATATATCTGTATATACACGTATCTATGTAACAATAATTAATTAAAAATAGAAGCTATGAATTGATAAGAGAAAAGATGAGTACGTGGGAAGGCTTGGAGAGGGAAAGGAGAACTGGTGTACTTAAAATCTGGAAAAAAAATAAAGAAAAGTAATTAAAAATTATTGGAGGGGCATATGGGAGATCAGAAGTCCCGGGTGTAAAGGAGATGGGGACAGCAGGATGTCAGTTCAGATAAAGATAAAAAGTAGAGGCAGAGAGATAGATAAGAAGGCAGACTTTCAGGTGGGACAGAGGAGCTGAGTACTATAATGGGGAATTTAGGAAGAAGAAACAGGGGCACAGGTCTCTCGATGCGGCTGGTGTGAGGACACTTCTAGGGAGACTGTTGGCCTGCAACAGTAAGAAGGTCTTCCCCATCATAGTACTGGTGTTGGCAGTTACTGCTGTGGATGCCCTTATTAGAAATCCCAGGGACTGAATCTTGACCTTGATGGGTAGTCCTTGTCTTCCCTGGAGAATAAGAAATGAATTCTCTTGTGGATTGGGCCGGAATCCGAGCAGCCCCATTGAGGAGACTGGTGAAAAGAACAAGGACAATTTTCTGAGTTCCGGGGACACAGCTAGAACTGCAGGCTTTCAGGAGAAGTGCTGAGAGTCAAGCTTTTGTTCCCAGAAGCTTCAGCTTTCTGCATCTCACTGAGAGATGGTCCTTTGCTACACTGACCTAGCTTGGGGGTCCATCTGCATGGACAGGGCAAAGGAACAGCCAGAATGAAAACAGTGCTTTAACTGGTCAGTGCACTAATAAGAGTGGGTCGGTGAATAATACGTTAGGTTGTTCAACTTCCAGTGGGATGTGTGCTTGTGTGTGTGTGTGTGTGTGTGTGTGTGTGTATGTGTGTGCGCGTGTGTGTGTCTTCCTATTTTTTACGGCCATGCTGCTTCCTTCTCTACCACTTTATGAAATAGTGTCAGCACTGGATTCCCTCCCACCCCATAGGGCCTGGAGAAAATGTGCGAAGAAACGGGTTCCATGTCCACCTCTCAGATGGTTGTTGGCCAGAGATGCCGACAAACAGAGCAGGTCTCCAAATGTTGACAGTTATATTTCTATTATCTTATCATTCTGGGTCTTCTCATAAAAAAAAAACAGAATATCAAAAGGATAATAGAAGAAAATTACATCCTGCCCCCTCCTGCATTATCCCCTCACTGTGCAAGACCTTGATGATTTCTAGACTCACCCCTTCTTAATTTTGTCTCCAGTATTTCATGCTAGTTCTTAGACGACAGAAGAATGGTAGCTACTGCCTTTGAGTGATATTTACACAACTTCAGAAGCTAATAGATACCCAGAGAATTAAATACATAGAATTCATGGGTGCTAGTTGATAGGCAGATCCTATTTTGTTGGTATTTGATTATTCAAATTTGTTAGAAAAAAGTCATCATGGCCGATTGGCTCACTAGTGACCCTTGCAGGTTTCAGAGTGTGAGGGAAGTTGAGCAAGGCTTTCAGTCCTCAGCAAAACTGCTCTGTGCTGAACTCAGCAAGGCAGAGGCAGAACTCATGGAGACAACATGCATCCTACACCACTAGTCTCATGGAAGCATGTGAGGGTAAGAGACTGCTCAGCACCACAGGACAGTGGTTTTCCAGGACGGAATGCAGGGCTGCCACCAATCCTGACTTCAGGCACACTGCCTGTTTCCATATTCCTCCTCAAACCTGCTTTGGCTCATTTGACTACAGTGTGCGTTTCTGTTTGCAGACACCTTTAGTATTTACGGTTCCTTCTGTAACAACACACCATATTCAAATGAAACCAGCAAAGGATGGGAACTTGGCACCGCCTTTCAATGAGAAATATCTGAATGCTTGTCATTCTCTGTTCAGCATTGTGACCTTGGGAAGTGTCTTTCAAGGTCTGAGTTTCCTGAGCTGTAAAATGACCAGGAAGGCCCTTCCCAGCCTTTACTAAGCCATGTCTTTTCACATGGTGCCTTGAGTAATCCTAGTCTTTCTTGCTGTGTTCTGTTCAGCTGTGTGGCCTCCATCTTTTTCCTCCTATCACAGTGCTGTGATCCAGCTGTAGATTCACAGCCCACTGCATCAAAGGACTTCTTGTTTTCCTTGTCTTTTATTTACCTGGTGACTTTATTTGTCTTTTCATTAGTACCTCTTGCATGGGGTAGGCTGGGACAATAAAGTGTGAAGTTCAGGCACTATACTGCAGCCACCTTGGCCCTGATGCTGGAAATGACTTTCTTGGGAGGTGTTATCTTTAGTTACTTAATTATACTATCCAAGACTCCAGCAGCTAATTGACGACCAGCTCTGCAAACAGGTCAACAGCAACACACGTGTTCACCAGATCTCCCCTAGGAAGTCCACGGGCAGAAAATTTAATATCAGCGTTCTTTTCTGCTCTATCGGCATGAATTCCTTTTTGCTTCTAGACTGCACACAGCTATTTTTAGTTGCCATTAGATTAGTTTACTGTGAGGATCAACTAATCCTAGCCCTGTGGTCATAAACTGGAGATGGGGGAAACCTTTTAGTTGGTGCAGTCCAGACTTACATGGCTTCTGAATTATTCCCCATAAGAAGTGGGATGAACTCTTAGCTCTGGATATTCATAATCATTTATTGCCTTTCATTTTTGTAGCTTAAATAATCCTTTGTTTGGTGCTGGGGACTGGGCCCAGGACTTTGCCTAAGCTTGGCACGCACTCTCCACTGAGCTACAAACATTTTGATCCCTCAACCCCCCAAAAATATAGAAAGGTGTTTTTGAGTACATGCAAGAAAATGAGGCTTTGAGTACAATTAAAACAACCACCATTTAAAGCGCAGCTGTGTGGTTTTAGAGCAATGTGCACAATGCACCATTTTACCAGCTACTATAACAGAGGCTTAATGAGATGATGAGAATCGTTATGTGAATCTCTGATCAACTTTTGCAAAAATAAAAAATCTAAATTTTCAGGGGCGGTGCTTATTAAAATCTCTGGTGTGACAAAGATATTTAAGTTGACGCAGTCTTTCAGCCCACATCATATTTTTTAAAGATGTCTTACTTGAAGACAGAACAGTGTCTCTAATACTATGTTGCCCTCTTAGGACCTGAATCCCATCCTTGGTTTTGGTCCTCACAGTAACTAGAAGATGTTCGGATAGGCCAAGTATTAAACAACAGAACACGGCTGTGAAATCTTAAGACCTCACGAGCTAAATTTGAAAACAGCAGTGTTGCAAAGAAAAGGAGGGAAATGATAGACTCTAGTTTCCTCTCATCTGCTTATGCTATGTGGGGTGTGTATGTGTGCGTGCATGCACATGTGTGCATGCGTGCGCATGTGCACACGCATGCGTATGTGTTCTCTGGTATGTGCATGTGTGTTAGTGTGTATACCATGCATGAACGGGGAGTCCAGAGCAGGACCTCAGATGTCTTCCTCTACTGTTTCTCATTTTATTACCTAGAGAATGGTCACTTCCTGAATTGACAACTTGCCTTGTCAGTGAGCCTCACTGTCCAGCAAGCTCTTCAGGGTCTCCTCCCCTTTCCTCCATGCAGAGAATCCAGGTGCTAACAGCCATGCCCAACTTTTGTTTTTATGTAATTTTTACATGAGTCTTGGGGATTTGAATTCAGGTCATATACTTCACAAGCAAGTGGTTTGGTTTGGTTTTGCTTTACCTACTGAGTCATCTCCCCAGCCCCTGTGATATGTATTTTAACCAAATATGGTGTTGAAAATATTTCACCTTTGACAAGCATTATTTAGTCTTAATTCATTACCTTTATGCTAAGTTATATATGAGGTTCAGCAGCCACATGGCCATTGTCAACCAATGGTAATCTTGGTAGCATAGCAAATGATAAATCTTATGAATGTGGGATAATCCTTGCTCAGCAGTCTTAAGAGCTCTGTGAGGTCACGAGACTTTTCTCCAGGAAGCATCCCTATACATCATAAGATATATAATGCAGTTACTGCGGTGCTTTGTTCATGTAATGGATGGAATATACTTCTGAAGACTTAGCCAAATAGCTAAACATTAGCTAGTCTGTGGGAGAAGTCAAAATAACCCATTTGTGGTGGATTCCTTGTCATTACAAAACATCTGTAAAAGTTGTTGTTGAGACGGAGATTGTTTCAAAGCCCTTGGGGTGGGCAAGAGGGGTCAGTGGATTAAGTTCTTGGCCTACACGAATGTGAAATCGAAGCGAGTATGGCAGGCACCTGTAATCTCAGAACAAAGAAGACAGCAATGGGATCACTGAAGTAAACTAGCTTGCAGGACCAGCCAAATTATAGCGCCCTGGTTCATCATAAGACTCTGCCTTGGTGGTAAAGTGGAGACTAATCAAGGAAGAAATCTTTGTATCTCCTTTTATACACGCACACACATGAACACGCGCACACACACACACGCAAAGACATTTTAAAAGTTACAGAAATAACAGGCCGTTTTGTAGACCTTCAACAATCAATGAGACAATAGATAATAACTTTGACAAGTATTTTTAATGTATAAGATGGAATCTGTTATACATCCCACAGATATGAAGTCGTGCTAAGGAGAATATCGTAAGCCAAAGACTGAAAATTAATTACTGAACTGTGTAGGAAGTTAGGAAAGGAGTGCTTACTCCATCCTTGATGCTTGCTTCATATTCTTTGTTGCTTATTGAGGCAGGGTCTCATTGTGTAGCCCTGGCTGGCCTAGAACTCATTATGTATACCAGGCTGGCCTGGAATTCACAGAGATATGCCTGGGCCAGGATTAAAGATGTGGGCCACAATGCCTGGCTTGCCTATCATCTTGGGCTGGATTTTAGATAATGAATTCATCCTGTGTAACGGATCTCTGTGGTGCACCAGGATAATGCTAGGCCCTCTGGGCTAGAATTTACAACACCATTTTCTCTGTGTATCTGTATAATCCAGTAACAATTCTGTATTTTTAAAGAAACAGAGGTCACAAGACCCTTGTCTTGATTTCTTAGGGTTCTCTCATAAGCACTCAGAATTCTCCTCACGGGACTGCATCCTTGGACCACGTTCTGACAGGTTTGCAGTATCATCGATGCTTGGTAATATTGACTGAGTAAGTGAAACTTACTTAAAGACTGCACTTTGCCAGGTTCTTATGTGATACGTAGATTAGATTGGCGCATTAGTTACATTTTTTGTTTGTTTGTTTGTTTGTTTTGTTTTTTAAGACAGGGTTTCCCTGTGTATCTTTTGGCTGTCCTAGAACTCACTCTGTCCACCAGGCTGGCCTCAAACTCACAGGGGTCTGCCTGCCTCTGCCTCCCAAGTGCTGGAATTAAAGGTGTGCACCACCACGCTCAGCTCCACTAGTTAGATTTTAACATGAGTACGATTTTACCAATAAGCTATAAGCATGGAACAAAGTAGTGTAAACTTTGAGACAACTACATATACTTTTCCAGCATTCTTTTAATAATAAAAAATGTTTCATTCTTTTTAAGTTTTGGCACTTTCCATTTTTTGCCTTGTGCTTCATTATATGTTTACATTTTAGCCTATATTAGTTTTATAATAATGATGAACTTTATTGTGATATTTTCATATATATCTTTAATATATTTTGATACTCTTCACCCCATTGAGTGTATTTATAAGGTTATTTATAAGAGTGTGAACACTTTATCACTGACTACACCACAGGAGAAAATTGGAAAAGCCCAGCTATTAAATAAGAGTTACCATATGGCATCTTCAGAATTTAGATGGTGAGGCATGCTCACAGCAAACAACAGAACTGAAAGTGTGCTTTAGTCTAATTCCTGTGGAATTTTAATTTTTTAAAGAAGGATAAGGAATATTTTGAGTACTTTATTAAATGAGAAATTAAAACACAGATTTCCATGTTCTGGTGTCTCTCTTTCTCTGTTTTTAGGGTTGTCCCTGTGGCGCCTCAAGGCTTGTATTGGGATTTTAGGCAGTAATCAACACCAGGCATTGATAGTTTTCCTTTTGTCTAGGTGTCAGTGTTGGGGGCGTACTGTCTCCTCAGGGCCTTGTCTCCCCTGCACCTTCAGGTACATGGATTGCTGGCACGAGTTTTACTCTGCCTGGCAGCCTCTGTCTTCTTGAGAAGCCACTGAAAGCTCCCAGGTCCCCAAATCATATTCTGCTAAAGTCATTTTAGGGAATTATAATGTATGCATTAGATACAAGATGATGTTTTTCTGGCCTCTTGTTTCCCGTCCTAGAATTTGATTTTGATGCTTTTTGTTTATTATTGTTATTGCTTATCCAAGCAAGGACCATTTTAAAAGAATCAATTAATTTCCTGTGGCCAGAAGATTGAAAGTGTCCTCCACAGCCCCATTTTTCTTGCTTAGTCTCTGGATGGTAGTCGCCTTTCGGGAGTTGGTAGAATCTTTAGGGTCTGGGCACCAATTGGAGAAAATGAGTCACTAGAGACATGCCTCTGTGTGCCTTGCCCCTGCTCCTTTCCTTTCTCCTCTCTCTGCCTCACAGTGATGCTGAGGTGCACTGTAGGACCCTCACCCCTTATTCTCAAAAGGAGAAGAAATTTCCTAGCAGAATGTTTTTCCCAGGAAGATAGTGGCCTTTTCCTCTCCCACCGAGCACAAGGTCACTTAGCTCAGCCCAGCCAGCCACCTGGTACAGGCTGATAAAGAAGGCCTAACTCAGGAGCAGTGGCCTTACTCTAAGAACAAGGAAAAAGCTGACTTAGCAAAATAGGAGGGAGCAAAAGCCCTTGCACCCATGCCAAAGCAGCTTCAAAAAGCCTCTTTGTAGTCATGCCTTTAAAAGCTTACCCCACAGAGGAGATACAACTCCTCTCTCCCTCACTGCGGTGGGGTCAGAGATGAGTTCCAAACATGTTTGTATGATGCTGATTAAACCTTGCTTATATCAGTCTGGGCCTCTCTGGTGGTCTCTCTCTGGGGGTTGTAATCTCGGCACAAGAGCACAGCAGTGCCCTCCCACCATGGTACTCCCCTCATCTCAGGCATACAGCAGTGAGGCAGCCCCTTGAACCAGGAGCCACACTACAGCTTTCTTCCCTAGGTTGTCCTCTCCAGTGTCTGTCAAGGCAACAAAAGGCTGACCAACACAAAGTGCTGCACTAAAGGGCTTTTCTCATGGGCCACCCTGGGACAGGGCAGTTCTGAGCTGCCAGAACCATCTCGCTGACCCGTTTGCTGCTCCTCGGGGATGCGTTTTCTTGCTTCCAGTGTGGTAGCAGCTTTAAAAGCAGGATTGGGGTTGGGGAATCTTCACCATGTTTGACTCTTGACCACATAATGCCCATTCTTTCCTTTTTCTTTGTCTTATTTTAAAGGATTATCTCACATAGGAAAGAAAAGTATTTAATGGGATTATGGAATTTAACCATAATCTCTTAAATAACTAACTAGTTTACATCAAGGAAAAACAAACATCTACAGAAAAAATAATTGGAGACACTCACATAATTCATATATACATTATAACGGAAGACATGTAAGGAGGCCGCTTGTTGGTTCCCAACTGCTCAGCCCCAAAATAGTCACAGAGAAACCATATTATTTAAATCCCTGCTTGGCCCATTAGCTCTAGCTTCTTATTTGCTAACTCTTACATCTTAGTTTAACCCATCTCCATTAAACTGTGCATCACCATGAGGTCGTGTCCTACCAGCAAAGTTTCAGCATGTCTGCCTCCGGCAGTGGCTCCATGTCTTCTCCCTGACTCTGCCTTTATGTGGAATTACTCTCTCTATGCTGTGAATACCTTTGGTTAATAAAGAAACTGACTTGGGCCTGCGCTGCAAGGACTAGAGGTGGCGGGAGAGGGGGGGACGGACTAAACTGAATGCTGAGAGAATGAAGGCAGAGTTTAGAGAAGCCATGTAGCCCCGCCAGAGACAGATGTCACAACTTTACCCGGTAAGCCACAGCCATGTGGCAATACACAGATTACTATAAATGGGCTAAATTAATATGTAAGAATTAGCCAATAAGAAGCTGGACCTTATGGGCTAAGCAGTGATTTAAATAATATAGTTTCTGTGTGATTATTATGAGCAGCTGGGGACAAGCGGCCTCCCTTCAACACTGCCTGCTTTCTCCCAGCATTCTGTTTAGTTTTCTACACCTGCCTCTATTCCCTGTGCAGGTTCAAGACAGTTTCTTTATTAACCAATGGTATTCACAGCATACAGAGGGGAATCCCACATCAAAGACAGACAAGACCTAAGATGAAATTGTAAAAAGCTTATTTAAACCCATTTTGTGAATTATGACCTTTTTCCAGTAGCGCCATTCCTTTAAGGATTAGTGAAGAAATTAAAGTGAGGAGGAGGGAGAAATGACCAGACAGAAAGGGTTTGTGTAACAGGAAGGAGGGTGAGAACTCCTGACCACCCATCCCCACCTATTGATGCAAATAGATACCTTCATTTTGAAAAGCTAAGATAAACATAGGAAGAAATTACAGACAATTCAGAGCGATAAATACTAGATAGACTGCTTTACTATTATGTTTGGGAAGTATTTGTTGAGCATTTACTGATTTGCTAGATGCAGAGATAAGTTAAAAAATTTCTGCAGGCTTGCCAAACTGAATGTATTTCTAAGCAACAAGGTAAACATGCAATCATAGTTCAAGATAAGGTGTCCTGTTTAGGAATGATGTCATTAATACCCAGAGAAAAACCCCTTTCTCTAATACCAGGAATGCAGTAGTTCACTCATTGTGAAATAAGCTGCTCATAGTGGAGAGTGAGGGGCTTGCCTTGGATGCAGAAAAGCCTGGGATTAAACTGCTCTGGCGGAGGGGTGGAGCAGGCTTTCCATCTGTGCACCTGTTTTCCTAGGGTCTTGACAGATAAAGTCTGTCTCCTGCAGCCCGAAAGAGGCTTTTCAGGGAGACAATTGAAAGTGTCACTGCTCAGGTGCTTGACAAAACAGTGTATGGGATGAGAAAACTTAGGGTGGACAGAATATCCAGTGAGACGGGGAGGAGTCAAAGGCAGGCAGGCAGGAAGAGGAAGGGACACCCTTCTACGCGACCCAGCTGACCCTTGTCCTGAAGCCTGATGGCTTCTTCCATTTCCTCCACTCAGAATCCTCGTTAGTCTTCAAGTTCTCTGCCTCTACCACTGTCTCAGGAGCTTCCCTGCCCTGCCTCCTCCATGCTAAGTTTAGATTCTCCTCTTCGGCTCACAACATGGAGATGGAAAGGCCTCCATTTTCTCTTTTATAACTCTCCATACATGAAGTTAGTGTTTGTACAGTGCTTAAGTCAGACTGCCTGCTAAACTAACTGATCTGGAAAGTTAGTTCTCTTGGCTCTAGGGAATCTTCTCAGTCTAGAAAGTTCTGAAGCAAAGACTTGTCTTAAACAAGCACACTGTGTGATTTCAATTTTGAACTCTTTTGTCTTCTGCAAAAGCAAACATTGTTGAGATGAGAGAATTTCGGATGATATCAGAACTTATACTAGGGGTTGCTGGTCTCCTGTTACAGACTGTGCTCTATGCTGTGCACTCCAGCAGAAGATAATCAGTCTTGAATTTGACCAAGAACTGCCTTGCTTGAAGTAGGCACAGATTTGTTTAGGTGTCTAGAATTTTGCAAAGTTTTCACTGTATAGAAGGAAAATAAATGTTATGGGTACACACTGTTCCCTTTCATTTGGATGAATATAAATTTCTCTGTGGAGCTTTGGAAGGCATCTAGAGTTTTAAAATAATATTTCCAGATTTTTCTTCTGTCACTGGCCTAATGTAAGCAAGAATGTTAAGTTATTCTGCTAGTGGTGATTTCTACTGTTAAAGGGTTTCTTTAAGTATTGTTTTAGTTTCTGATACGATAATTTTCCCGTGTGAATTTTCAGCATTTCCATTTTGGAGAGTCTATAATTTTCTCATTCATTACTCCAAAGGTTATAAATAGTGTGTGCTCTTACTCACTGTTTGGTTCTTTGCAGCTTCTTAGGCTTAAAGAACAACCAATATACAAAACAAACCAGAAAGATAAGGTTAACATTTATTTCCAGCTTTTTATTTACTGCAAATTATGGCACTTTTGCATCTTTTTTTGTATCAATGGTGATAACTGAATATGAGATGATGATGATGGGATATGACAGACAGTCCATAAAGAACTTGCTTTGTATTGGGTTCTTTAAGTTTCTAGAGTTTTACTTTTCCTACGTCAGAGAATGGGGGCAATATTAGGGCATAGCTTAATGAAAGAGTTGTGATCAGTTCATCAGCACATTTCCTTAAGGAAATATTCCTTAAAGTTGAGCCATGAAAGGGCCTTTTTCAGTTAGGATTTAAATTATAGATATTAGCTTGCAAGGTATAAAGCTAGTAAAAACCTCTTACAATGTTTGCTTTATATAATTGTAAAAGCAAAGTAGTATTAATCACACATTTCAAACGAGAGACAGTATATCTGGAATTAGAGAATTAGTGTAATGCTATGAATGATTTGCACTATAAACTAAGCTAATATTGTAACATTCTCATGCATATATGTTGTACCTGTGAACTTGTGCCCATTAAATAGTATTATTGTGTTAAAATCAGCATATGGATAAATTAAAAATAAACAATTTTACAGATTCCAATAGAGAATTTAAAGTCTCCCAGGATTCCTTGCACATTCCTCCCTGCATCCTGTGCACAGCCCCACATGCTAATGAAGTTGACCCAATGGAAACAAGCAGAAAATGAATGACTAGCCAGGGTGCAAAGATCATTTAGCGTTATCTCATTGAATCTAAGCAACAATTCCAAGAGTGAGCTGTCCTGTTTGTTAGGCCTCTTGTGCAGATAAGGGCACTGAGCCTAGGACATATTAAATAAATGGCTCCCCAGGACACCTGATCAAAAAAAGCCAAGCTGGTTTTGATCCTAGGTCCTCTTGCACCAGGGACTGTGATAGGCCCCGAATTCCCCAAGTAGCTTTTATTCCCATGTGTAATGTGCCCTCCCATGTATATAACAGACACAATACTTCTTATGCATAGTGATTTTTACAACAATCTCAGCAAAGGAGATGCTGTCACCTCCAGAAAGAACTACCAATGTGACCCTTGCTCTCCTTGTAAAAAAAAGGGAAGTGTGATGTAAAATGGTATCTTTATTTTCCCACAGCTTGATTTCTAGTTTTCAAAGAAAAACACCTTACTAAGAGATCTTGTATTTACATTTATACCTTTTATAAATAGAAACTCTAAAACATGTCATTGGAAAAGGGGCCTTTTAAAGGCCTCCATGCTTCATGAACCCTGACAAAGGCTATGAAGTCAATGCCTATGAAATAAGCATTTCTACATTAAAAACATTTTTGGTCAGCAAATTCTGTGCAATTTTATCGATGTAGTAAATATTTCATTTACTAACAGGGCTATTTGGGGGAAGACTTGTTTACACTAGAGATCGGAAGAAAATATAATCCAAATTAGAAGCATAATGAAGCTCGTTGATATTCTTACAGTGCCTTTGGCTCATATGCATCTCTAGAAATCATAGGGTTTTGTTTGTTTGTTAATTTGTTTTGGATTACTCTATGTCACCATCTAAATAATTTATATGACTTTATTGACAGTTTATTCAGACTGCCAGAACACCAATGAGGTCTACTTGCTGGCCAGAACCAACCAGCAAGAGTTTGTCAGTGTATATTTGTGTGTCTTATAGGTTTACAGTTGGGCACCCTCTATCCAAAGTCCATGGGAACAAAATTGTTTCAAAGTTTGGAGTTTTTTCAGTGTTTACATGTGCATGGCTGTTTAAGCAGCACTAATCTGAAGAATCTAATCTAAAATGTTCTAAAATAATAATAATAATTCACAGCCAGATGATGGTAGCATACGACCGACCCCAGCACTCAGGAGGCAGAGGCAAGTAGATCGCTGCGTTGGAGGCCAGTCTGGTCTACAAAGTGAGCTCTGGGACAGCTAGAGCTGCACCAGGAAACCCTGTCTCGAAACAGAAAACAATAAAACAAACAAATTACCAAAATTCATTAAGGATCTATTACATCAGTGTTCAAAAATGTCTGGATTCTGGATCACATACAAGGTCAACTTCTACATAGATACAAGGTCAGCTTCCTTATGCATACAAGTGGTCTCTACTTCCATATGCATACAAGTGGTCTCTACTTCCATATGCATGCAAGTGGTCTCTACATCCATATGCATACAAGTGGTCTCTACTTCCATATGCATGCAAGTGGTATCTACTTCCATATGCATACAAGTGGTCTCTACTTCCAAGTGGTTCATGTGCAGTCATTGATAGATATTATTTTGGATACACGATATCACTCATCTTTAGATACTACATGGAATGAAGTAGAAATTATTTTCTTGCGTATAAGCAACTATTTAGATAGTTTTATTAATTGTTACCTTTGGAAATATAGATCATACTTGTAAATAGATTATGGAGCTTGTCAATCTTCCTGTTTCTCCTTTGTGAACATTTCGTGGCATATTGTTACTTGCTTTGTTTTGTTTTTGGTTTCTCTCATTTTGGTGTGATGTTCTAGGCAGTTTTCTTGTTTGCTTGATAGATTCTAGTGTAAAACAATAGTAAACGAGAACAGAGTCTCTGATCTAATGGAGCTCTGAGACAGTGAACCACAGAAGAAAACCTCAAGGAGAGGATGGAAAGGAACCATGCCAGTTGTATTCCAAGAGTAAGAAACCCTGTTTAAGTGGAGATGGGTTTTGAAGAGGACAAAGCCTGTATAAAGCAGAAGTCACACCACCCCTTGACCCTGGAAGGTGTATGATACAGTGGTTGATGCTGGGACAGGTGGATGGTTGCTGTGGACAGAAAACAGCTCTTTGTGTTAAATGGATGGGATTCAACCAGATAGCCTTAGAACACACCTGTACCAAAGAAAGAAGAGAGGGAGCATGTTCTTTCCACCTTCAGCACTGATAGTGTAATCCCCCAGTGTAAAAGAAGCTGCACTAAGTTAAATGGAAGAGCAAAGGAGCAGAAATTGTTGCTAAGGCAATTTCAAAGAAATGGGCAGTAGTCTACAGTATTTATGTGACAAGGTTTGTCTTTAGTAGTTTGAAAAATAAAATCACCCAGGCTGCTGATTAAGGATGCATACCAACATGACAGAACGCCAGTGATTTGTTAACCATTCACAAGAAATGCTTTATTCTTTTCCCTGCTTTCTGGCTAATGGAAAAACAAGACATGGTTAGAGGAGGCCAGAGTCACGCAGCCCCAGGAAGGAGAGTGTCTGCTGCCTGTCCTCACTCTAAGGACTGTCACAGTGATAGACAGATTATCCCTCCCACCTACCTTCTCTGTTCTTTCTCCTTTCACTCCCTCATGCACTTCCTTCCTTTTTGACTTCCAGCTTCATCTCCAAGGAACAGAGTGACCTTCAGATGAATGTGCACCTGAAGTTTTGCTTAGTGGTGCTTTTCCCCCTGCCCTCCCACCCCCGTCTTTTGGGAACAAGCACACACAGATTTTCATTCCTTCTACTTACTTACAGAAAAGGTAGGGATGGGGGAGCAAGTGGAGGAGAAACTCAATTTGGCAGAAACCCTGAGAGAGAATGAGTTCCACAGACTTCTTCAGTTCCAAATTCCTGGCCTCCTGGTTCCTAAATCTGCCAGAAGAACTCAGGCCCTGCCCCCATGGTTCATGGAATCCCCAGGGCCACTTTGGGAAAACAGGGGAGAGACACATCATTTTCTCTGCAATTATCAGGGGAAGATCCATGCAGGCCAAACCTAAACACAAATCATTATCTCCAAATTATTGGCGGGAAATCAAATTAATGCTCTGGGCTTTAAAAATGAGTGGGCTAATGTGAAGGCACTATATATATATTTGAAAAACAGAATGTCTCCCGAATAATAAATCAAGAAAGGAACATTATAATTTGACCCAAATTCGCTAACTGCCAGGTGAGGCTGCCAGTGTTCCCTGGTACATTCTCCTATCTTACATCTTCACACAACCATGCTTGTCACTCCTTGTGATCTGAGATAAAGTCTCATGTAGCCCAGGGCAGACTTACTATGCAGTTGGGGGATCTTGAACTTCTGATCCTCCTGTCTTCCAAGTGTTAGAATTCCAAGTGTGTGTCATGAGACTTTATTATTCAGAGCTGAGAATGAAACCCAGGGCTTCACAAATGCTAGGCAAGCAATTCCTTTAACTGAGCTACACCCGGAGCCCCTTCTTCTTGTGAGGCCAGGAGCTCAGTGAGGGCTTGGTCTAGGCCACTTGGCTTCATAGTGCCTAATTTTTCCAGAAGCTTCCACGAGCAATTGGATAGTATGCAAATCCTGCCTGACTCCTTAGCAAATTCCATTGGCTTTTCTGAGCCCTAACAGTTAAAATAAGGATTACTAAATTAACTTCATAAAGCTTAAAATGGCTCAGATGAGTTAACTTCAAGGAAGCATTTTATAAATCACAACAGTTTGTTGGGCTAATAAATAGGCAGAACAATGACAGAAAAGACACATTCTCTGTAGCTTCTGTTCTTAGCAAGGGGTCTTCTGTAGAGAGGGAGGGTGTCAGTTACTTAGTGCAAGTCTGCTTGACCTGCACAATTTCATCAGTCTCTAAAGGTACATTATCACACCATATCTCAGTTGCCGACCTATCCATGAGTCTGTGAAGGGGAATTAACTATCTGGTTTGTTTCTGAGATCCTTGTTATTTTGATGCATTTCTGTCTGCGTGGTGGGCAAGAGTCGTGTGGACACTGACGTGTTAGGACCTAAAAGTGGACTTCGACACTTTGAGAGAACTCCTTGTGTCATACTGTGTCTAGAGTCCTCAGAAAGATGGTGCCCTTGACCATTCAAGGTAACTGGGGAGTTAAACAACCAGTTTCTAAGATCAAACCATACAGTTTGGAGTGCCGGCTATAACTGCAGCTCACAGCCATCCACTACGTCTGCCACACGCCATACATCTGATGTCTTCCTGATAGCCAAGTGGGTCAGCTAATTGTGTCAGCTAATTGTGTGTGCTAGTCATACAAGTATATAAGCCTGAAGGAACCACAGATCACCTCCAGGAAACCTGCGGATGATGTATGAAATGGTCTCTTCAGTTTCTCAGGATTCCAGAGCAGAATGGTGAGACACCCCAGGAGGCAGAGTGGAGATGACTTGTTTTTGACTAAGTCTGTTGCTTTGGGATACTTGAAACTTGAAGTTTAAAAGCATGGAGTTGCTGGAATCAAAATGAGGAGAGTAGTTGCTCTGAAAAAAAAAAAAAAGAAATCTAGTTTCTTTAAGTAGTGATGAGAATGGAGTTCATTTAAAAAACCATACAATCATTCTACTCAAAAAATAATGTTAGGATTTTCAGAGGGTTGCCTCAGAGATATTTTGGAGATGCATGCTAGAGCCTTCAAAACAAGCCAAGGAAAGGCTAGTGCTGCAGTACAGTCAAATTTCAATCAAAAATGCTGAAATATGAAGGAATGTACAAGAACTCTGTACAGAGTTTGAAAATAATATGTCTCCCCAAATAAAAACTGTATCAAGATTACTACACTTAAAAGTAGTTGAAATGGGTTAGTTCTGGTGATGGTTCTACTTTATGTGCTAAATAGAAATGTGTTTAATTCAGTGTCAGGACCCTGAACTTGAATTAGGGTAGAATTCCAGGACATGCTTTCCTGTTCTCTATGAATAATGAAATAAAATATAAAATGGTTTACAATATGGCAGGAAATTGCATCTCCTTTATGTATTTAATATGAGGGTTTCGTAGTCATTAAGTAGATCAGAGATGAAATACGGTAGCTTTCCTGGCCAGGTACCTATCAAATTGTGTCAAATCAGTTATAGTTAATGAAATAGCCCAGAATCAAGTTCACCAAGATGTGTTAGTAGCAGAATCTCTAGCTCTCTAGCTAGAGGGCATTCCTCATCAGCCTTCTGAAGGAACAAGCTTACCCTCGAATCTGCTGGCACTGCTGATATGAGCTAATGTTATTGTCTTTGGGTATGAACCTTGGTTTTGAGATCACACATGAGTCTCAGTGAAGCTGTTTGGGTCCTCTCCTTACAGGTCCACTTCTTATACTGGAGCAGAGGCATACCTACTGTGTGAGGATACTCGATTGAGTTTAACCTGTTATTAAGTTGTGTACTGGTTAGGAGCCTTAGTTTTGCATTTCATCTCAATATTCAAAGTTGTTTTGACAGCATATTGTGAATAGACATGTATGTGTATGTGTGTGTGTGTACATACAGCTGTATACATACACATCTATCTATGTTTGCTGATTTAGTCTTCATTGAGCTTCAGAAATGCCTACTGCCTGACTGTTCATGCAGTCTGGATCATTCTTTGTATTTGTAATTAACCTTATGCTAATAGCATGGAGATGTGCAGCTCTGATAGTTTTTGTCTTCTCTTTGACTCTCAGCTTTCCATGTTTGAAATGCTGTTTGGTAGAGTTGAAGGTCACAGATTCACCCCAGAGGGAAGGTCTCTGTAGACTCTCTCTTGAATCCTCCGTCATAGAGGTCTGGATGGATTTTTGGCAGAGGTCCAAGTGGGGGCAGAGGAATGCTGTCCTTTCTCCATGTTTCCTTTCTGGGGTTGGGAGGGCGACTTAAATATTACTATGCTACATCTGTAGCTGTACTCAGCTTTATTTAGGTAATTCTTTCCTCTTAATTTTGAGCATCAATTTCTACATTTTTAAAACCATAAACTCAAATAACCCTATCTCAACATAAATAGACAACAGTAATTTTGTAAAAGAACAAACTGAGTGCCACGTAGGATGACAGATGTTAGTCATGAATGTTGAAACTGGACTTTCAGGAGTATTCCATACTTTGGACCACAATCATGAAGCAGAAAATGAATTATTTTACCTTGGAGACAGAGTTTTATATTGCTTAATGGAGTTTTAAATGTCTTTAGATATCAAAGAATGTCAAAATAGGTAAGAAATCGTGTTTTTTTTTAAAAAAAATATGTTAGTTGGAAATAATCTAAGTGGCCATCAAATAATGAATGGGGGTATTAACGTGTGGTGTAAAATATTTATCCATACTGTGAAATTCATCATTGGTGATCACAATCATCAATACCATAATAAAAATAAATAAAAACTCTCTAAGGCTCAAATCCCCCATATTTAGACTGAAATTTCTAACATCTAAATCTAAAAACTTGTGATCCCCAAATGCTGAATTCATAGATGTTAAAAGTTCAGTGCTGAAAATCAAAATTCCTAAGGGGTTGAGGTAGGATGGGAAAAGCCACATAAAAAGGTTAGACAAATTCTAGAAAAAACAAAACCTGAATTAAATTTGTGTCATTTGTCTGCTTTCACATTCTTTGCATTCCTGATGGAACTTCAGGAGTTGAAGGAATCGATTTTACTTGCCTTGAGGAGGTCAGTGGCTTGTGTCCCGAGGAGAGGGGTGCACGGTGCTGCAGTCAGCTCTGTTCTGTCCACGTTTGTGGTCCAGATGCAGGTGTGTGCGGAGCAGGTGCCCCATACCCAACGTGGCAGAAGACTGGGAATCTGATGAGTTTTCATGGGGCTATCCATCAAAACAGAAGGATTTCAAAAATAGTCTGAATGAAGAAAAATATAAATGAAAAATACTTATTCATCTCAATATAAGACTTTCAAAATAGTTTATCATTCTGAAAGTTGGCCCTCTTCATAATCACTATAACACACTCATCATAAGTCAAATTTTCCTTTTAATTTCTTTCATTTTTAACTATTTAAAATACCAACTTTTTTTATAATTTATTGCATCATTTATTTCATTTGTCATCTTGTGCAGTACTGGGAATGTAAATCATCTAAAGACTCTTAGAATCTGGTTTATTAGTGGATTTTTTGCAGATATAACTATTTGATTTCAAATATGTACTGTCACAACAGTGTGCAAACATCGTACGTATATGCAAGAGATCGCTATTAGTAAAGCAGTGGCCCTTTGGAACTGCTGAATTTGTGTCAGATAGCAATCCCTGTGGCTTCAGCATGTGCAGTGGTACCGTCTTGGGCTTTGGTTCTTGTTAAAAGGCTGAGCTGGTCCAATGAGGCATTTGATGTTATTACAGTTACAAATCTGAATGGGAATATTCCCAAACCCAGTGATGTACATTTATGCATTTAACTGTGTCACGCATTTCCTTTTCCGGACAATGTCTCCGCCCATATGTCATTAGCACACCCGAGTTTATGCTTGCAGCAGTGCCTGTCAGTCATTCATCTGTGCCCATTTATGTTGTAAAGTGAACTATGGAGCATCGTAGTGGGCTCTTATACTTCTCAAATAAGGCCACTTTAAGTTTCTCATAAATTTCTTTTAAATAATCTAAAATTATTTTTCTCATTTTGTACTTTGGGTTTTTTTTTTTAACCTGTTAGGACTTTTCATACTTTGCTCATTTCTGTGAAAACCTCTAGAAATTGTTCAGTGGTTGCCTAGGACTAGCTGGCATGCAGGCAGTGGGGAGCTGCGGGAGGTGAAGGGGCATAGGGAGCAGGGGGAGAGCAAACAAGTATAAAGCTACTCCTTGGGTAAAGGAGAGGCTCTGAAGTTCTGTTCGGTGGTAGAGTGCTGCCACTGGCTGAGCTGTACGATAGAAGTGAATGAATTTTATCATGTGAATTATGCCTGCACAAAACTATTAAATTTTTTAGTGGTTGTAGAGAGCTAACAAAAGCCTGGAGTCTCAAAAATATATACGCTATCCTGATCAAGGGTGTGCAGACTTTTGTTTTTGGTCTGTAAGGGTTTTTATGGCTAACTGACTATCAGTGTTCTCTGGGGTACGTGAGCCCGTGCAATCTGTTTGTTGTTATATGTTTCTACAGTTTGTTTCTCTCTGTTCTATGGCTTTTATTTTCACAGACTCGCTGTTTATGAGAGGAACAACCCACGAAGAAAAAAAATTATCATGTGCTTATTTTAAGGTTTTTATTCTGAGTTTTACTTAAAATTGTGCTGGGTTTGGGAATTGTGTGAGTTTTGTGTTCTTTCTCAGTCCACGCTGGAGGAGATAGCTACTTAAATGACATAAGGCCATATTAAATGTGCTCAGATTGTGGATTTGAAATTCTGAAAATAAAACATTTTTCATAACTTTTGTCCAATTCACTGGTAGAACTTCCCCTCCTGTAATTTGGATTCAGCTTGACTAGAATAGAAATCATTATTCAAACAGTGAAGTGCTCAGTGGCATCTAAACTCAGAAGAGAATTAGGAAAATGGATTTAATTACATGCTTGTCTGTCTGACAGGCAGTGAGAAAAGGAGAGTTTTGCCTTTGAAAAGTGTAAAAGGGTCTATTTGGAGGAGGGGCTGTCACTACAATTCCCTGCATTCCTATCGAGAATTATTTGCAAATTCTTGATGCATGAGACAGGAAAGCCTTTGTTAGATACAACTATTGCACTGAAGGTTGTCAACTTACAAAAAAATCTTAAAATACTCTGCTTAGAAACTGGTTCCTAGTATTTTAATAAGATTAACTCGGTTGTTTTCCCTTCATGAAATGCCCGTGTGTTGACTCTTACCTGTAATTAAATTTTATATTGAGTATACTGTTATGCTTGGCTTTTCTTTGTCCCTTGGGTACAAGGAGTACACACTCCAGCTCAGACCAGTTGAATTGTAGTTTTTCAGAAAAACAGTTAAAAATTTTAACAACAAATTTTTGCATGTGGAACTATATTCAATTATATTATGCTAATTAAGCCAGTCTTATAATTAGAAATGTGGCTTTGTGGAGTATATATATAATATATTATATATTTATACACATGCATACATACACTAAACACACGCATGTAATCATGCAAGACTAGATGATCTGTGGAACATAGATATATATCTACAGTTACTAAACACACTTACACACTTGTATAATTGTGGAGCATATCAAGTCCCACCTACACAATCTATCTTTATTTACTAAATACATGAATATACAACCATGTAGGACAAGATGATATGAGGTACATATATATACATATATACTAACAAGCAAACATAATAATTGTGTAGGACTTCATATGTGGAGCATTCACATATATACCTATGATTTCTAAACACATGCATATAATCGTTAGGATTAGATGATATGTGGAACATACAAATTCATATATATCCATATACTAAACACATGCATTTAAAGGTGTAGGACTGCATGAGATAAAACTAGAAAACTGCCTGGGGAAGAAGGGGCTGATGGGAGTGGAGGAGAAAAGGGCAATGCAGCCAAAAATGGGGTAAATGTGTGCAAGGTACATGAATTCCTTACATTCAAATGACCTTACATAATTTTTAAAAGATGGACAACTTTTTTAAACCTAGTGTTTTTCAAATGGTGTCAGTGGAAGACCACTGATATAAATTGACATGCAAATCTTAAAGCAAGCTCTAGCTGTCCTAGGAACAGAAAGAAGGCTGTCATAATCAGGAAGCCCCAGGATGCTTTCATCTCCAAAGCTGATGCTTATCATTAGGGATAATAATGGGTGTTATCTAATCTAAGGGTCTACTCTGAACCCCCAGTACTTACATCTAATTTTGCTCATAAATAATGAAAGCTGGTGATTGTCTTGGACCTTTGAGTCACTACCCCACTTGACAACTGGAAATGACTGGGCTTCCTAGGCCTCCAAAACATCCTCAGTCATGCTCTTCCGCAGAATCTCGTGCTGGGAGTAGCGCAGTCAGGAGTAAGACGATGTAGTATGTCCAATAATGTCAGTACTCAGGACAAACAAGAAGCCCATTCTATAGCTCGTGACCCTGGGTGTCCTTAGAGGTTGACAATGACTGGCACATCTATGGAGCCCAAATTCTTGGTCTTTGATATAACATCTGGAAAAATGTAAGAAAGGCAATTTTTTCTATTCCATATTAGGAGATATGTTGGGCCACAAATATACATAGTTCATAGTTCAGAAAAGAGTTTTTTTTTTATTTGTTTGTTTGGTTTTGGTTTTCCGAGGCAAGGTTTCTCTGTGTAGCCCTGGCTGTCCTGGAACTACTAGCTCTGTAGACCAGACTGGCCTCAAACTTGCAAAGATCCACCTGTCTCCGCCTCCCAAGTGCTGGGATTAAAGGTGTGTGCTACCACTGCCTGACTGAAAAGTTGTTTTATTACATTGCCCTACAGTGTTCTTACAGTGAGATAAGATAGTTCGGGGGGGTTTTTGTTTTAAATTGTAATTGAAATTCCTTTTTGAACTCACATTCTTGTTACTCCACCTACCTCTAAGCCTTGATACCTGGGCATTATCAGCTGTGGAGGCCAATAGAGTTGGGACCCTGCCTTAGATCCTGTCAGCCTGCTGAACAATGAAGTGTCAGCAGGAGCCAAAGCCCCCTGGTGACTGAACTCTGGCAGAGCTCCTAAGGATTTTCCTTAGTAACTGGGACACAAGAGTGTTCAAGCCAGCAGCCAGCTAAGCTGCAGCACTGAGAATTTATAGTCTTTAGTAGCCACCAAGCATGACACCTGAGTCTGAGACATGCTTGGGTGTGAGAGATCGTATCATGGCACATGGACACTGGAAGGTAGTGGGCAACTCTTAGTTCTTCAGAGAATAGGCCAAGGTGGGTTAGGAGACAGGCAGGTTTATCACGGAGCAGGGAGTTCAGGTGGAGGGACCCTCAGAATAATGAGTTTACTGGAGTTGTTTTAGTGAGTTCTTAGAGACCGAGGAGAGAAACCAGTTGACACCTAAAATCACCCGATACCTAAAACAACAGAACTTAAATATCTCACGTCCCTAGTAGCTATGATGTCTCCTTATTTTATGAGAATACTTAGCTGATTTTATATTCTAGACTATTTTGAAATGTACTTTAGATTTTTGAATCATTTTTTTCACAAGCCTTTTCTTAAGCCATTTCAAAACTGGTGGAGGTGAGCATAGCTAGTTTTAGTCTTTCTTTTTCCCTCTCTCTTCCTTTCTTTCTCCGTAGCCCCTCGCTGCCCTCCCCCTTCTCTTTGTGTGTGTGCCTATGTCTGAGATTTGAACTCAGGGTCCACAGTTTTGCACATTCTAGTCTAGGTCAATACCCCCACCACTAACCCGACATCCCCATATTTAGCCCTCTTCGTGTTTGATTCATTTGTGGCAGGGTCTTACTGTACACTGTTGGATTTACTTTGTATCCCAGGTAGGCAATGCTCCTGCCTCAGCTTCTTGAGTATCTGGGATCGCAGACCTGTGAATTGCCTTAGCAGCAATTTCTTCTTCCTTCCTCCTTATGTTTTCATTCCATGTCCTTTGTCATCACTCCGTGTATCTCCACATGCTCTGTTTGCTAACCTTTGGGGAGAAAATATAACTTTCTGATCATGGAGACAGAACAGGGATAAAAGCACTGGTCTGATTGCAGAGATTGTTTCTGCCTAAAAGTTGTATTAGGAGATGGGGTTTCTTCTTGAGATAGGGAAAATGAAACCTCTCCTGCCGAACTCAGTCTCCTTTGACAAATTCATAGTTCTTTGAGATTCCCAGATGTTTCTCATCAGATGTGACTGGAGAAATAAATGAGAGACAGCATATGTTTTAACATGTTTTGGTTGTGATCTCCTTTCAAGCGAGTAATAAATGTTATATTACCTTTTCCTGTGCCTGAGCCCGTCTCACTGGCAGAATAAAACTGGTTGTGCACAGTGCTCTGGTTTGCTGCTGGTGGGTTTTCATACTGTAGGATATAGATGGCTAAGGAATCCTGAACCACAGTCCTTTAGGAAGAAAGTCTAGTACAGCCATTGCTACTTAATGAAGCATGACAGTGGCGCTTTTGTAGGGCTGTGTAGCTTCAACGTGTTAATGCGTGTGTGAAATTTGACATGCTTGCTCAGTTGTGTCTTCAGGATCTGTCCCAGCCAAGAGGCTTCTCTCTGTAGAGGACACTGCTGCTCTTCATTCCTGGATTCGAACTGTATGACTTCCTGAAGCTGTCATCCTGCTGGCATTTAGTTTTGCACATAGGTTAGAAAGGAGCCCCAGTGAATAGTTTTTGCTCTATTCACCTGTCCATTCCACTTTGGGGGTTCTATGTAGTGGAAGACAGAAGCAGATGATGTGGTGGGGGCTCAGGACAGTGTAAGTAGATCAGCAGTCTTCCATTCTTCTTTACTCCAGATAATATTATTTGCCACATCTCAGAGAAGTCCTGACAGGAGGCTTCTTCTCCCACCGCGGTCCTCCAGGCACAGTGCCACCTAGGTTCTCGGCTAGGTTGGGCTGCCTGCTCACCTTTTCCTCTAAAGAAAGAACTATTGAAAGAAAGCATTTTAGTCATAAGCATCTCCGTAAAGTGATTAATATTCAAA
>PVIU01017805.1:37500-40832 GCA_004026605.1 Ondatra zibethicus
CTCCATTCATCTCCACCTCCCTTACACAAATTACCTCCCATGTGCAATGAAATGAAAATGAAAATCATAACTCTGCTTATTATTTTATTTCTTTATTTTTTTCCGTTTGAAAGAGTATTGCAGAGCTGGGAAATACAAATAATTTTCTTTGTTCGATAAATTATGATGAAAGAAACTTACTGTGCTTATCCCATGGCACCACATCGTCCTCAGTAGCTGTGTTTGTTCTCTGACAGCGATGATTCTCAGAAAATGTTTGTATAGTTGGAGATACATACCAATGGGATATCGGATTGGCCTTAAAAATCTTAAGCATGGAGTAGGGCCATGGCTCAGCAGGTAAAGGCACTTGCTTCTAAGCCCAAATACTTGAATTAAGCTCCCAGAACTGACATGGTCAAAAGAGGAGACAAAGGATTCCTGAAAGTTGATGTCTGGCCTCTACACATGTGGTGGTGGCACATAAACGCATGTGCATACATGTAGACTTAATAAATAAATGCCATGTAATATGTAAAAATACTTAAGCAAGTAAAACAAAGAGAATAAGTAAAAAAATAATAAACAGCAACCTTCTGGTAATTGTCCAGTGAATGACTGCTATTGGGTACCTCTTCCTGTATATTTCTAATCACTGTCAATAGCATTAGTGCAGACAAAATTATTAGTATTGCATAGGGTTATTCATGGGATACAGTTTAATATCAAATATTTAAGGACTCTGGGAGGTAGATTTCCGTGTAGTCTAATTTTCCAATTGAGAGATCTCTAACCATCCTCTATAACAGAGATGCTGGGAAAGTCATTCATAAGCAAGTCTTGCTATCCATGGCAGGGCAGCTCCAGACTTGGCAAGGGGTTATTTATTTATTTAGTTTATTATAGTACATAGGGTAAATGGTTCAATTATTTTATTTTATTTTTTATTTTTTATTTTTTCCCCCATATTCTTTTATTTTTTTCCATTCAAAAAAAAAAAGAATTTACATTTCCTCCCCTTCTCCCAGTCCCCTCCCGTTCCCCCCCTTCCCGCTGCTTCCTTAAAAGAGGGCATGGTGCCCAGCCCTGTGGGAAGTCCAAGGCCCTCCCCCCTCCATCCCATCCTAGGAAGGTGTGCATCCAAATCGACTAGGTTCCCAAAAAGATAATACACGAAGAGGAGATAGGTCTTAGTGTCATTGTTGATGGCTTCTCATTCTGCCCTCACTGGCAGCCACGTTTAGAGAATCCAGTTTGATCATATGCTCATTCAGTCCCCGTCCAGCTGGATTTGGTGAGCTCCCATTAGATCAGGCACACTGTCTCAGTGGGTGGTCCAGCCCCTCGTGGTCCTAACTTCTTTGCTCATCTTCTCCCACCTTCTGCTCTTTGACTGGACCTTGGGAGCTCAATCCATTGCTCTGGTGTGAATGTGGGTCTCTGTCTCTATCTCCATCCATCGGACAAAATTTCATAATCGTCTTTTTGGGTTTTGGTTACCTCACTCAGGATAGCGTTTTCTATTTCCATCCATTTGCATGCAAAATTCAAGATGTCATTGTTTTTTTACTGCTGCGTAGTACTCTAATGTGTATATATTCCACACTTTCTTGATCCATTCTTCCATTGAGGGGCACCTAAGTTGTTTCCAGGTTCTGGCTATTACAAATAATGCTGCTATGAACATAGTTGCACAAATGCTTTAGTAGTATGATTGGGCATCTCTTGGGTATATTCCCAAGAGTGGTATTGCTGGATCCTGAGGTAGGTTGATTCCCAATTTCCTGAGAAACCGCCACACTGATTTCCAAAGTGGTTGCACAAGTTTGCATTCCCACCAGCAATGGATGAGTGTACCTGTTATACCACATCCTCTCCAGCATAGGCTGCCATTGGTGTTTTTGATTTTAGCCATTCTGACAGGTGTAAGATGGTATCTCAACGTTGTTTTCATTTGCATTTCCGTGATCACTAAGGAAGTTGAGCATGACCTTAGGTATCTTTTGACCATTCGAACTTCTTCTGTTGAGAATTCTCAGTTCAGATCATTACCCCATTTTTTAATTGGGTAATTTAGAATTTTAATGTCTAGTTTCTTGAGTTCTTTGTATATTTTGGAGATCAGACCTTTGTCTGATGTGGGGTCAGTGAAGATCTTCTCCCATTCAGTAGGATGCCTTTTTGTCTTAATGATGGTGTCCTTTGCTTTACAGAAGCTTCTCAGTTTCAGGAGGTCCCATTTATTCATTATTGCTCTTATTGTCTGTGCCACTGGGGTTTTACATAGGGAGTGGTCTCCTGTGCCCATGTATTGCAGGCTACTTCCCACTTTCTCTTCTATCAGGTTAAGTGTGGTCGGATTAATATTAAGGTCTTTAATCCATTTGGATCTGAGTTTTGTGCATGGAGATAAGTAAGGATCTATTTTCATTCTCCTACAGGTTGACATCCAGTTATGCCAGCACCATTTGTTAAAGATACTTTCATTCTTCCATTTTCTTTGTCAAATATGAGGTGTTCATACGTTTGTGGATTAATATCCGGGTCTTCGATTCTATTCCATTGGTCAATGTCTCTGTTTTTATGCCAATACCAAGCTGTTTTCATTACTGTAGCTCTGTAATAGAGTTTGAGGTCAGGGATGGTAATGCCTCCGGAAGTTCCTTTATTGTATAGGATTGTTTTGGCTATCCTGGGCTTTTTGTTTTTCCATATAAACTTAGTTATTGTTCTCTCAAGTTCTGTGAAGAACTTTGTTGGGATTTTGATGGGGATTGCATTGAATATGTAGATTGTCTTTAGTAGAATGCCATTTTTACTATATTGATCCTACCAATCCAGGAGCATGGGAGATCCTTCCATTTTCTGGTATCCTCTTCAATTTCTTTCTTCAAGGTCTTAAAGTTATTGTCAAATAGATCTTTTACATCCTTGGTTAGTGTTACCCCAAGATACTTTATGCTTTTTGTGGCTATCGTGAAAGGTGATGTTTCTCTGATTTCCCTCTCTGTTTCTTTATCCTTTGTGTACAGGAGGGCTACTGATTTTTTTGAGTTGATTTTGTATCCTGCCACATCACTGAAGGTATTTATCAGCTGTAGAAGTTCTTTAGTAGAGTTTTTGGGGTCACTTATGTACACTATCATATCATCTACAAATAACGAAAGTTTGACTTCTTCCTTTCCAATTCGAATCCCCAAGATCTCCTTATTCTGTCTTATAGCTATTGCTAGAACTTCAAGCACTATATTAAAGAGATATGGGGAGAGTGGACAGCCCTGTCTTGTTCCTGATTTTAGTGGAATCGCTTTGAGTTTCTCTCCATTTAATTTGATGGTAGCTGTCGGCTTGCT
>PVIU01017806.1:0-40816 GCA_004026605.1 Ondatra zibethicus
AATTCCAGCACTTGGGAGGCAGAGGCAAAGGCAGGAGGATCTCAGTGAGTTTGAGGTCAGCTCGGTCTACAAAGTGAGTTCCAGGACAGCCAGGACTGTTAGACAGAGAAGTCCTATCTTGAAAAACCAAAATAAATAAATAAAATAAAAAAGAAAGGAAAGACATCACAGCATCTAAGATACCTTTCCTGAACTTTCTAAATGCCAGCTTTACTCTTGATGGGAAGAGATGGTCACATGAGGACTCCCCGATATACTGAGTGGCATGCCAAGAAGCAGTACCCCCTTCCTAGGTTGCTCCTTGTTTTGGCCTGCTACTTCACGGTAATCACCTTAAAACTGACTTTGGTGGAATTATCTAAATGCATTTATGTCAATCCATTTTAAATAAAAGTTGATGTAAGGTAGGTGATATTGCAGAAAAAAAAAACCTCATGGAAGGATTCTGTAATCTACTAACTGACAACTGTTCCTTATCTTTACGCATATTCAAATAAGATGCTAAATTGAATGCATTATAACTTCCACTTTATGTTAAGATGGAAGATTAACTACCAATCAGAGCTAAATTATATTGTTAGCAAAGCATCAACTCTGATAAAATTTCATCCTCTCCATAAATTACCTTGGCTATTTCATAAACACCTGAAACACAGCGATTCATGAGCTCTAAAGCAAGTAGAAGTACACTCATCTTTGAACTGCCGATGCGCATAAGTTAAAGACATGCTAACTCAGACTTAATGAACAATCCCACTGCAGGGCCTGTGTAGGTTAGGTCAGGTGGAAGGCAGCCCCTCTCCTCGGGATGGCTGACATGCGTGGAACTGCTCATTGTGCTGCCCTTGCACCTCGAGTGAGCACCTCATTTCACAGCAGCACCTGCCTCCAAAAGCAGTTAGTTGTTTCGTACTGACAATGGTATTGTATTGGCATTGTCAAGGCAGTTTTAAAGTACACGGACACTAATTGTTCGTAGTGAAAGCTGAGCCTTAGAATGGTAAAACTGCAATTCAGCAATAATTGTGATAACTTTTGAAAACACCTTGTGACAGTTTATCTTCCTTGACTAGATTTGGAATTGCCTGAGAGACACACCTCTGGGCATGTCTGTAAGGGTGTTTTCAGAGAACGTTAACTGAAGAGGAAAGACCCACTCTAAAATTGGGTGGCACCAGGCTGTAGCAGGAGTCTATGACTGAAGGGAAAAAAAGGAAAAAGAAAGAAAAGAAAAACATGACACTACCAGCTGAGTGCCAGCATTTCCCTTTCATTGCTTCCCCATCTGCCCAGATGTAAGAAAGCACCCTGCTCCAGCAGCCTTGGCTACAAGCTGCTGCCACCATGATCCACACCATGGTGGATTGTACCTTCAACCATGAATGCAAACAAACCCTTCCTCCTTTAAGCTGCTTTTTGTCAGGCATTTACAACAGCTGGAAATTAGAAAAGTGTTACACACACAATCAATCCATTTGTATAGTGGAGCTGTATTTAACCTCTGAAATCTATATTGTACATATAATTTGCATATCATTATAAGTCATTATTGAATTGCAGCCCATCATGAGAACGACTTCAACTTTCTACGGTAATTTGTAACCTGCAGATAGTTTGAAAATGTATGATCCCAGTTTATTTTCCAGATTTCTCATATGCATTTTCAACAGTCTCTTGAAGCTAGAGTCTTCCTTCCCCATCTGAGGTGACTACTACTGACCATTCTATGAAGGATGCGTTGTCATATATGTAGGCTGATCTGTCACTGGGGCTGTTGCCACCCTGCAAATGTCTCCTCTTTTCCTCTTGATCCTGAGGATCCTCTGCCTACTGTACTGGATTGCTGTGCTGAAATCTATTGGAGCATGTTAGCTCAGAGTTACATGCCGATAAATATCTATATAAAGGGATGGGTGTGTCCATGAAATACAGCTCTGGTTACATTTGTCCTTTCAAGATGAATTGCTTTGATGTAATTTGGCCAGGAGTGAATGCAGACTGAGAGTGTTTGTATTTCCTGATACACACTTGTGCAGTGGGGACTCAGGCTGAGCAACAGGTTTATGGTGCTGGGTTGAATTCTCCGGAAGGCTGCAGTCAGAAGAGATGGGATCTAAGCCCCTCTCATCCCTCCCAGACTTCCTGGGCCTCTGAGTTAGGTTTCCCAGGTCTGTGGTCTTGAAAGAGTGTCTACACTGCCTGTCCCTCCTTCCTCGTCTCCTCTTTGTTCTGCACTCAATACCGTCTGGTTTTCACTCCTTAATAAAATTTGTCTCACTCAGATGACCACTGTGATGCCAAAACTGGGGAGGTTTTAATACTGATGACCTCTTTCTGGATTGTCCAGAGCCTTTATGAAAGCCTGCTCTGCTCTGTCCCTCTCTTGCTGTTCTTTTAAATCTCTGGTGACTCTGTCTACCACTGCAGTACTGAGTGGCAGAAATTTGCTCTTAAGATAGCTTCTATTCTTATCCTAAGTTCTTATCTAGACAGTTGATTTTATCTACCAACTGTATTGTTTTTTCAGTTAATAAATGTATTTTTTGATAACTTCATATATGAACACTGTGTATACATCACTGCTGCCCCTCTCTTTCCCTCCCCAACTCCTCCTGTAACCCCACAAATTCATGATCTCTTCTTTAAATATTAGTTTTATGTATACAAATTCACTCACATGTATGTACATATCTATCTATAATCTATTGAGTCCCATTTAGCTTTGCGCATATGTACATGTTTGTAAGACTGGCCTCTTTAGATTGGATAACCTATATAGTGGAAGCTTGTCCCTGTAGGAGACTGATTATCCCTCAGCAGGAATTGACCACCTGTAGCTCTTCACCTAGGGGTGTGACTAGGGTGGAATTTTCCTTGTCTTTATTGGTGTGTTAACTGGTACTGTCATTATGTTGATCTTGTTAGGAAAATATATTGTTGAGAGTTCATGGACTCAACTTCCCTGCCATATTTAGAACATACTTGTTTGGTACTCGGGCTATTAGAGTCTTTCTTCCCTTCTCCCTCCTATGATTTTCCCTGTGCCTTAGGTGCAAGGGTTGTATTATAGATGTTTCAGTTGAGGTTAGATGGTCCTCAGTCACTTATTCTCTGCATTTTGACCAGTTGGGAATCTCTATAATAGTCTCTGTCTGATGGAAAAAGATTTCTTCAGTGAGGGTTTGTGGTTACACTTACAAGGATAAGTATCTAGAATACAGTTAGAAATTATGTTGATTTAAGAAAATAGCTGAAGTAGGTTTTCCTTTAAAGTCTATTGCCTCTCTAGCCATAGGTAGTTGGCTGGGTTACAGTAGAAGGCAAGAATTCACTCTTGCTGAGCAGGTCTTAAGTTCAGTCAGATGGCTTTTGGTTACCCCCAAGATAAAAGTGTGCTGTTACACCATTTTGGCTATCTTGCCAGTCTAGTCATTGTTGCCATTCATAGATTTGACAGCCGGGTAGGGTAGGACTGCCGGTTGCTTCTCTCCTTTGGCAGTCAGCATAGCACCTTCCTATACCATGACACCCAGTTCTCAGGGAGGCAGTTTCCAGGTCAGTACCAGATCAGTACTCCAAGTCTTGTGCCCAAAGTATGTGGCGTCATCGGCAATAGGGTCTTACCTTCAAGTTCCAGAAGGCAATCAAGGGCAATAGCTATAATCTATATTGTCTTCGAAATCTCTTAGATCTCTTGATTATGGATTTTCAGTCCTAGTTTCCTTTATCTGTCCTCTCTCTCCCTCTCCATCCGTGTTTCCCTCTCCATCTCTCCAGATAAAGTCTCCCTTCTTTCTTTTTTTTTTTTTTTAACCATTTTCCTTTTTATAGCTCCTGTTTCTTACTATGTCCTGGACAAGCCCTTTCCCCATCTCCAAGTGGTGCAGGCCATGGAACAAGGGACAGCTTGAGTCCCGAGGCGGAGGATGCTGCTGGATAAAGTTCCAGTGGAACTTCTCCAAGAGATTCAGTTGCCAGCGCTCTGGCTTCTACTTTCACTTTTAGGAGCAGTTGTTTGCATAACAGGGAGTTTTCTGCTTATGTGGCCCCTGGGGAAATATATTCATGTTCCAGAGAGGAAACTGTGAAGACAGGGGTTCTTGGCCTGAAAGTAGACTCACGATAGGAGGAGTTTTCCCTGTGCTCCAAGGATTGTGGCACCATTAGGGTAGATTATGAGAAATTTCTTGCTCAGCTCTGGATACAAGATATCACTAGTATATCCATTGTCCTATATTGGAGCCTATATAGAGGAAATAGGAATAGTGTGGGTTGATAAAACGGAATGAGATACTAGAATCTTCCTTTCTGGGAGCATATGGAAACAACAGGCCCCTACTATAAATCTGAGGAACTGAAAAATGCTGGAATCAGCCAGTTAAATGCTTATTTTGAGATATTTTGTAAAGCTTGCATTTTAGAAAACATCAAATGATTCTACATGTAACTTGGTTAAGGTAAAAATAGTTTCAGACTGTCTAACATACTGTAACCCATCAGCAATCAGTCTGAACACAAGCTGTAAAAATAAAAGGTCCTTTACTTCACAGACCCTGAGAAATTTGTAACTTCCTGGTCTGACAGACATTTGTAGGCAGAGTGTTTTGTTGGGACCACCGATTCCCCCAAATAACCACACAGAGACTTATTATTAATTATAAATGCTCAGCTGACAGCTTAGGTTTGTTACTAACTCACTCTTTCAACTTAACTTAGCCTATATTTCTTATCTACGTTCTACCATGTGGTGCTACCTTTTAGCCCATATTTTAGCCCGTATTTTTAGCCCATATTCCTTATCTACACTCTATCTCGTGGAGCTACATTTTCTCAGCATGTTCATCTGCTTCCTCTGCATCTGGCTGGTGACTCCACCCACTTCTTCCCAGCATTCTCTCAGTTTGTCTCTCCTACCAAACCTTTTCCTGCCTAGCTATGGACCAGTGAGATCTTTATTCCCTTCTTTACTCCCCCTCTCCACTTGATCTTCCCATTCTTGTCTTCCTTGCCCCATTTATCTGTAACTATCTATTCTATTTCCCTTTTCTAGGAAGATTTATCTGTTCCCCTTTCCCCCACCCCAGTCCCTTATTTTATATCTAATCTTTGTAGTTCTATGGACTGTAACTTAGTTATCATTGGTTTAATAGCTAATACAAATGTAATCAAATACATACCATATTTGTCTTTCTGGGTCTGGGTTACCTCATTCAGGATGATTTTTTTCTAGTTCTACCCATTTACCTGTGAATCACATGATTTCATTTTTTAATAACTGAGTAATAAATGCTCTTTTGTGTAAATGTACCACATTTTCTTTATCCATTCTTTTGCTGAGGTTGTTTCCAATTCCTGGATATTATGAATAGAGCAGTTGTGAACACTTAAGCAAGTGTGTTTGTGGTAGGATGAAGCAACCTTTGGGGGTATATGCCCAAGACTGGGTGTTGAGGTGGATCCATTCCCATCTTTCTGAGGAAGATGATTTCCATAGTGGCTGTACAATTTTGCACTCCTTTCAGCAGTGGAGAAGTGTTCCCTGTGATCATGTCCTTGCCAGCATGATTGCCACTTGTTTCATCGATCTTAGCCCTTCTGATAGATGTAAGATAAAATCTCAAAGTGATTTTCATTTGCCTTTCCCTGATGACTAAGGGTGTTGAACATTCCTTTAAGTGTTTCTCAGTCCTTGGAGTTTTCTCTTTTGAGAATTTTCTGTTTGGGTCTGTACCCCATTTTCAAAATTGGGTTATTTGTTTTCTTGATATCTAGCTTTTGAGTTCTGTATACTTTTGTATATTAGTCCACTGTTGGATATATAGTTGATAAAAGTCAGGGCAATGCTGGAGAGCTCACCCTGGTTGTGAGGATGGGGGAGAACTAGTGGGCTGACCAATCCTGAAATTACCCAGCCCCAGAACCAGGATTATGAGTTGGCCCACCCCAACATCCACCCCATCTATGGTCTGAGAGAGCATGTGAAGGGGCTGGTCTTGCATACCCAAAGCTGCAGGATCTACATGACACAGGGCAATAACAGGATATTCAGGAGGAATCCCAGTGAAGGCCCCACATCGATAGTGTAGTGGAAACCAGAGGCAATGACTCTTTGCAATGAACACTTGCAAGTAAAAATATATGGACCAAAGGGTTTACTGTGCGACGCACTATGTCACAGTACAGTTTCTATGATGAGATTTTTTATTTCCTTTTTTTTCTCTTAAACTTTATTTTATTGGGGGTGGATAAATACGAAGGGATAGGAAAATGAATGGGATCAAGAAGCATGATGTGAAAAACACAATGAATAAATAAAAAGAAAGTTAAAATAATAATAATAGATCTTTTCCATTTCTGTAGGCTGTAGCTTTGTCCGAATGATAGTGTTATTTTCTGTACAGACATTTCGCAGTTTCATAGGGTCCCTTTTATTAGTTGTTGATCTAAGTGGCTGTGCTAATAGTGTTCAGAAAGTACTTTCCTGTGCTAATTTGTTCAAGGATATTCTCTACCTTCTCTTCTATCTAATTTTATATTGAGGTCCTTGATCCACTTGGAATTTAGTATTTTGTACAAGGTGGTAAGTATGGGTCTGTTTGGATTCTTCTCTATGCAGCCATCCACTTTGATCAGCATCATTTGTTGAAGATGCTGTCATATATATATATATATTGAGCTCTACATTTTTCTCTGCTCCCCTCCCTGCCTCTCTTCTCCCTCCTTCTATCCTCCCCCAAGGTCCCCATGCTCCCAATTTACTCAGGAGATCTTTTCTTTTTATACTTTATACTTCCCATGTAGATTATATCTATGTAAGTCTCTCTTAGTGTCTGTATTGTTGTCTAAGTTCTCTGGGACCTCCTATGAGTGAGTACATGTGATCAATCCACACATCTTCGAACACCTGATATTTGATAAAGAAGCAAAAAAATAACAAATGGAAAAAGAAAGCATATTTATTTATTTTAAAGATTTATTTATTACGTATACAACATTCTGCCTCCATGTATGCCCACACGCCAGAGGAGGGCGCCAGATCTCATTACAGATGGTTGTGAGCCACCATGTGGTTGCTAGGAATTGAACTCAGGACCTCGGAAGAGCAGCCAGTGCTCTTAACCACTGAGCCATCTCTCCAGCCCAAGAAAGCATATTTAACAAGTGGTGCTGGCATAACTGGATATCAATATGTAGAAAAATGAAAATAGACCCATATCTATCACCATGCACAAAACTCAAGTCCAAATGGACCAAAGACCTCAACATAAAGCCAGCCACACTGAACCTTATAGAAGAGAAAGTGGGAAGTACACTTGAACGCATTGGCACAGGGAACCACTTCCTAAATATAACCCCAGCAGCACAGACACTGAGAGAAACAATTAATAAATGGGACTTCCTGAAACTGAAAAGCTTCTGTAAAGCAAAGGACACGGTCAACAAGACAAAACGACAGCCTACAGAATGGGAAAAGATCTTAACTAACACCACATCAGACAGAGGTCTAATCTCCAAAATATACAAAGAACTCAAGAAATGGACACCAAAAGATCACATAATCCAATAAAAAAAAATGGAGTACAGACCTAAACAGAGAACTCTCAACAGAGGAATCTAAAATGGCTGAAATATACTTAAGGAAATGTTCAACATCCTTAGTCATCAGAGAAATGCAAATCAAAACAACTCTGAGATTCCATCTTACACCTGTAAGAATGGCCAAGATCAAAAACATTGATGCTGTCTTTTTTCCAGTGGTTTTTTTTTTTTTATTATCAAAGATCATGTGTCTTTAGGTTGTAGTGATATTTGTTTGTGTCTTAACAAATAAAAGTTGCCTGAAGATCAGAGTGCAGAGCTAAGCCACTAGAGGCCAGGTGATGGTGGTTCACACCTTTAATCCCAGTACTTGGGAATCTGACGCCCTTAATACCAGCACTAGGGAGGTGGAGACACTAAGGGATATGACTGGGTCGAGAGAGGAATATAAGGGAGAAGATAGGAGCTCAGATACAGTCTGAGATGCAGTCTGAGAATGAAGTCTGAGGATGTAGTCTGAGGTGCAGTCTGAAGCAATCAGTCTGAGGACACAGTCTGAGGAAAGGATTGCCCATTTGGTCTGAGGATTCGGTAGAGGTAAAAGGTCTCTCTAGTGACTAGTTGTACTGCTTTCTGATCTCTCAGCTTTCACTCCCTAATATCTGACTCTGGGTTTTTATTAAGAACAATTAGAATTCATGTTAAAACAGGTATGTGAATTTATTTGATTAAAATGTCTGTTTTTGTGCTGATATCATTGTCATTTTTACTACTATAGCTCTATAGTACAATTTGAAATTAGACATGGTGATACCTTTTATAGTAAACCTTTATTATTCAATTGCTCAATTGTTCATTGTTGTTTTATCTAGCCTGGGAGTTTCTATGTTTCCATATAAAGCTGTAAGTCTTTCAGTTTTGAAGAAGAATTGTGTTGGAATTTTGATGGGGATTGCACTGCATCTGTAGGTTGCTTTTGGTAAGATGGTCAGTTTTCCTATGTTAATGCTACCAATCTATGAGCAAACATGAGATGTCTTTCCATCTTCTGGCATTTTATTCAATTTCTTTCTTCAATGACTTAAAGTTTTTAATCATATAAGTCTCTCACTTGATTAGAGTTACCCCAAGATATTTTATAATATTTGAGGCTATTGTGAAAGATATTATTTCCCTGATTTCTTTTTCAGTCTGTCATTTTTATATAGGCAGGTCACTGATTTTTGTGTGTTAATTTTGTATCCAACTATTTTGATGAAAGTGTTTATCAGCTGTAGGAGTTTCTTGGTAAAAATTTTAGGGCCATTTATGTATATATGTCATTTGCAAATAGGGATACTTTGACTTCTTCCTTTTTAATTTGTATCCCCTTGATCTCCTTCAGTTGTCTTATTGTTCTGCTTAAAACTTAAAAAGTACTTTATTGATGGTATGGAAAGAGTGGACGACCTGTCTTGTTCCAGAGTTTAGTGGAATTGCTTTTGAGTTTCTTTCCTTTTAAATTGCTGTTGTCCATGCACTTGCTGTCAACTGCCTTTATTATATTAAGGTATATCCCTTGTATCTCTAATTTCTGCAGAACTTTTACCATGAAGGGGTGTTGGATTTGGTCAAAAGGCCTTTTCTGCATCTATTGAGATGATCATGTGGTCTTTGTCTTCCTGATTGTTTATATGGTGAATTACCTGTCTGCTGGCCTACTTACTTCTCTTTCGTGGTTGGCTTGTAGGTTCCCAGAGAAAGCATGCTAGTGTTGGGGATTGGAATAACAGGATGAGTGTGGAGGAAACTTGGAGAAGATCTTCTGGATCTACTGAAGATGGGGGCAGAGAGTAAGGGAAGGCTGCAACAGGTGTTCTGCTACAAAGATGGAGTTGAGACTGGAGGATTGGATTTGGAGGAGAAGAGGGAAGCGTGAAGGTCTGTAGTCAGGCTACCTGCTTTCCTGGCTGGAGTGGCTTGTGGGTTCCGGTGGGAAAGCCGGCTGGAGTTGGTAACTGTTGTGAAGAACTGTGTGTTCCACTGGAGATGGGGGCAGAGAGTGGGCAAACCTGTAGCAGGTGGTCTGCTACAGAGATGGGAGTGCTGAAGGAGAATTGGATTTGGAGGAGAGGAGAGGGGTAAAGATCCCCACCAGCCTGTTTCCCTGGCCTCTGAGATTGGAGTGTTACTGGTGTTAGAGGCTGGGATAATGGGATGAGCAGGGGAATGAAGGTTTTTGGAGAGGGTCTAGGTTCGTTGGAGATGGGCATCAGAAAGGAACAGAAGGCCACAGTAGGTGTTCTACTACAGAGCTGGGATAAGACTGGGGATTTTCTCAGGAAGAAAGGAGGAAGTGGTGCCAATTTGCAGTTAACCTATCTGCTTCCCTGGCTAGAGTGTCCTGCGGGTTCCCAGGGAATGCCTGTTGGAGTTGGGGGCTGGGATAAAGTAATGAGTCTGGGGAAAGACATCTGAAGGGGAAGATCTATGTGATCTACTGGAGATACAGGTATGGGGGTGTATGTGTGTGTGTGTGCACGCGCGCATGTGTGTGTACACGCACACACATGTGTCTGAAGGGAGACTCCAGCAGGGATGAAACTGGAGGATTAGATTTGAAGGATTAGAGGGGGAAAAGGCTAAGATCTGCAGTTAGTCTACTTGCTTCCCTGGCTGGAGTCAATTTATATGGTTTATTACATTTATTGTCTTAATGTATGTTAAGCTATTTCCATGTTTCTGGTATAAAGCCAACTTGATCATGGAAACAATCTTTGTGATATATACTTGTATTGAAGTTTGAAAATGTTTTATTGAAGATTTTTACATCTATGTTCATAATGAATATTAGTTTGTATTTGGTGCGGGAGGTCCTTCTGTCTATGTGTTGCTTTTATTGGTTAATGAATAAAGAAATTGGCTTGGCCTATAGCAAGCTAGAAGGAAGGCAGAGTCAGAGAGAAGCAATGTATTTGCCAGAGATGGATGCCGGAACTTTACCCAGTAAGCCACAGCCACATGGTGATATACAGATTAATAGAAATGGGTTAAATTAATATAAGAGTTAGCCAATAAGAAGCTAGAGCTAATGGGCCAAACAGTGATTTAATTAATACAGTTTCTGTGTGATTATTTTGGGACTAAGCTACCAGGCGGCTGGGAACTAACAAGTGGCCTCCTACAACATGTATTTTTATCTCTTTCTGTATGTGTGTGTGTGTGTCTTTACCTGGTTTTGGTGTTAGAATAATACTAGCTTTGTAGAAGGAAGGGCTCATTCTTTTATGTATGTGTGTAAATATATATGTAAATGTACATATACATGTATGTGTATGTAAACAAGTATTAGTTGTAAATTTTTTTGGATGTCTGGTAAAATCATGCTTTGAATTCATCTGGATCTGGGCTTCTTTTAGTCAGAAGGATTTTTATTACTCGTTTATCTTCCTTTTCATGGATCTTTGTAAATGGTTGACCTCGTGTTCTAACTTGCTGGTCTGGGTGTATCAAAAATTCTCCATTTCTTTTAGATTTTCTAATTTAATGGATTATAAATCTTTAACTCATTCATATGACAGTCTGAATTTCTTTTGTATCTGTTATGCCATTTACCTGTTCATCTCTGAGTCTGTTAACTTGGGTCCTCCATTTCTTTTGGTGGCTGGTCCAGAGTCTGTGGATCAAGCAAGACCTTATCAGAGAACCAGTTCTTAGATTTGCTGATTATTTGTATTGTTTTCTTTGTCTCTGTTTCGTTGATTTTTTCTGATTTTTCTTATTTTTTCCCATCACTTCATATGGGCTTTTGGTTGTTGTTTTTCCAAATTCTTGAGTTGTGACATAAAGTCATTTTCTGTGTTCTTTCTGAGTTTTCTGTAGGTGTTTACAGTGATGGTGAATTTCCACCTTAGGTCAGCTTTTGTGTTCCTCAGAGGTTTGTTATATGTTCATTTTTGCTTAGTTCTAGGAATTGAATAAGTTATTTTTTGATTTTTTCTTTGACTCCTTCATCATTTAGTAATGCATTATTTTACCCACACAAGATTGTATACTTAGTAGAGATTTGTTTGCTGTTGAATTTAAGTCTTATTGCATTGTAGTCAGTAAGGATGACCAGAATTATTTCAATTCTTATGAGTGTAATAAGATTCATTTCGTGTTCCAGGATGTGGTCTGTGGTGAAGAATCATCTGTGGACTACAGAGTAGAATGTGCTACTTGGGCTAGGTCTGGGTCCTGGGGAGGGTGCCGGTGGGCTAGGATCAGGCAGACTCACCAGGCAAGGCTGCAGCACAGGATGTATGACCCTGCCCAGGTCTGGTGGTTAGATATAGCATGGGCAGGCTAAAGTCCAGCAGACTTAACAGGCTGGGCTGGCTCACAGGATCCCATCTATATTCTGACAGTTCTCAAGTTTACATCGTTATCTTTGAACTTCATCTGAGTTGAGATTTATATTTACAGCCACTTACTGGACATGTCTATTGGGATTTTTCTTTTTGGCAGTGCTGGGGATAGGAGTCAAAGCCTCGTCTCACATGAAAAGCTAGCTTCCTATCATGGAGCCTACCCCTACCCCTCTATGACGATTCCTTTAAAAATTATCTTATTATTTAATTTTATATGTATGTCCGTTTTGCCTACAGGTATGTCTGTGTATAAAGTGTGTGCCTTGTGCCGTGGAGGCCAAAAGAGAGCATCAGATGCTCTGGAACTAAAATTATAGACGGTTGTGAGCTGCCATGTGGGTGCTAGGAATTGAACCTGGGTCTTCTATGAGAATTCTCAGTGTGTCTTAAACCATTATTGACTGTCCAAGACTTACTGTAGTTTGATTTATGGCTTTTTGACTTCACAAGGGTACAGAGGCTACATGCATTTAGTATAAATTAAACTTTAAGCTTTGAACTTTGATCTGCTGGACCCAGTATGCAGTGCAGCCATCCCTGCCTTGCTGGGCAGTAGTAGTTCTTAGCTTCCAGTCACCCTGAGATGACAAGGGAAACCACAGGCAGTACACAGTGGAGTACATGGCCATACTGTGATGCTGTGATGCTTGGCAGGTTTTACATATCAAGTGCACATAGATACAGTATATTAAACATATGATGAACTTATCAGAACCAGCCCCATCACACAGCAGGAACATCTGATTTCAAAACCAGAACTTGCCTCCTCCTTTCCAGACTATTCCTTTCCTTTTCTGTGTAGTCTTGATGAATAACACAACTAGCCAGAAAGCTCAGGGATTAGAGTCCTCTCTCAGCCTTTTCTCTCTTTCTTGTCCCATACCCAGTACAGAGAGTTCTGTCATTAATGTTTCTAGAGCCTGGTTCCTGTCTGTTGATACTGCATATAATAGTACCTTCTTCCAGACAAACTGTGTCCAGGAAAGGACTGGTCCCATAAGGCCAGTCCTTCCCCCGATAGGGATGGGTACTGCTTGCAGATTAGGATTTGGGAGCTCTGTGCTCACCCTGCAGTGATTCATCTCGTTTTCCATTGTTTCTGCTGTCTTGGTTACCAGCCCCACTGCTGTCCCTCATGCAAGTTGGTGTAGGTGGCTCCCATCAGACCCACACTCCCAGCTTCCTTCCCCAATTTCTCACTCTCACCCAATGGAGCTTTGAGTAGTATCTCCCATGTCACCTCCTCCACACACAGCCTGTAACAGATCTCTACTCCTGTCTGCCTAGATGGTTCTACCTCAAGGATACAGCCATTTTTGCCATAGGCTTGTGCATCCCACTGCCAGCATTAAAGCCCCTTAGCTGCTCTTCATAATCTTCATGCTCAAGCTAGAATTATTGGTGATGTCAGACAAGATTTTATAAAACACTACCTTTCTCTCTTGCCAGCCATATAACCTGCCATCCTAAGTAATGTAACCTTGCTGCAGCCGTGTGAGCTACCTACAGCTTCTAAAATAAAATACACAGCCCCCCAGCCTTTGAACACTCAAACTTTGTGTCCAGAGTGCTGTCCTCTGCTCATCAATGGCCAATTCTGTTTGTCTTTCAATTTGCATCTCCTGTCTGTCTCATGCCAACTCTGACTGTTTGTCTTTAGCTGTTCCTGTCTCTGTACACCCTCTTAACAGCCGTGGAGCACTTGACACACACATCACCCTGTACTCTGGATTTTCTCATGTATCTCCCCTGGAAGTAATAAGCACCTTGAGGTAAAGCCTTGTCCATCTTTCTGGAGCTGGCTCAACATATTAGCATAACCAGGAAGTGAATGCATGAACCTCCTGAACAAATGCTGTGGCTTCTTGCTACAAGGGAGTAAGTACTCTGTTGCCATGATGGACTTTGAGGGTGCAAATGTTGGCACTTTACAGACTGGAATTTCCAAAGTCATTTGGTGGGAGCTGGATCAGTCAGGATTATAAACAGGAATAGTGAACTTTAGGTCACTTACTAGGAAATTTCAGTTACTCAAGTTGAAAGAGAAGAATAATTCAGTAATTCTGATGAATTAAAACTGATTTTCAGGGTAGTTTTTTTAAAGCTATAAATGAAAAAAGGAAGCTTTGCCTATCTGTTAGTTTAGGCAAATCTACTCAGAAGTAATTTATTGTCCAGAGTCACATATATCTGCCATAGATTTCAAAAATTATATAAAACTTATATAGTTTATGAAGCAAAATATCACAAATTGTGTATGTTAGAAATACATGCTTTGATTTTATACTCTGAAGAAAGCTTCTGACTTTGAGGAAAACATGAAACAACTATATCTAAAAAGAACAAAATATAAATGCAGACATAAGAGCAAAATTACCCATGTTTTAGAGAAATCAATGATAATAATCTTTTGCCTTCTATCTACACTCAGGATATTTTGTTACATTTATTTAAAGTTAAGACAAAATGCGTGTGTTTAAAATCAATTCTATGCAAATATTTGATAGTCAAATCTGTACATAATTTCATAGCTGATGATAGCTAATACCCTGTAGTGGGAGTCGGAGAACAGAAAGAAACCAGCTATTTCAAGCTAGAGATATAAAAGCACAGCCTATGTAAGTGTGTGAAGTTATTTTCATGTAACTTTATAAATGGCTGAAGGAAACTAGGACTTGCAATGTTCGTGTCTTTGTGGAGAGTTTGGGCTTGAGTTATGAGTTGCCATGAGCCACACTGAGAAGATCGTGACTGGAAACATTCAGTTCTGTCCTGTCCAAGTGGATGTTCTCAGAACAGTGGCTGTCCTTGTGATGAGATGTTAATTTGGTGGTGGTGGTGGTGGTGGTGGTGTGTGTGTGTGTGTGTGTGTGTGTGTGTGTGTGTGTGTGTGTGTGTGTGTGTGTTGGTGCCTGTTTGTGTACACGAGTGAGTCATGAGGGGTACATGGCCTCTGTAAGGGTCTGAGGAGAGCTGGTTGACCTCCATAAGGGAGCGCTATTCTACCTGTTTCTTCCTTTCTGCCTCTGCGTTTGCCAGCCCTCACAGGGACTCTTTTCTGCCTCTGTGTTTGCCAGCCCTCACAGGGACTCTTTCCTCCTGGACCACTTCCCTGCATGTGCTTTAATTTTCAGTAGCACGTTGTGATGTCAGCAATCTGTGTCTATGAAGAGCCATATGGAAATTCAGTATATTTAACATATTCAGGTACTTACCCTAATATTAAGCTGACAGAAACTTCATCTTCTGAATTCTTGTTTAAATTCTGTCTTTGTTGACTGAAGTGATGCATAGACTATTTCCTTAGAAATGGGTCGACATTCTCTTCTTAGAGTATTGTTTTATGTATTCAAAGTCAGAAACTCTTCTTCCCCTACATTGTCCCAGTAATCTATTAGGTTTAATAAGCTGTAGTTAAAGCTTTATTTTAAATTTAACATTTTATCAGGTGATCATAGTAGTATATTGGAAAAAGTATTCACAGCCACCAGAATTTTCTTCACATAGCTTTTAGTTAACAAATAAAGTTTTCATATAATATTTAGGACTGACCATCAGAATACTATTTTTTTCTAATTCATCCTGATATTTGATTTGTCTTAAACATTAAATTGTGGGGTATATAAAACTACTTGAGAATAATTTTAAACAATTCTGTTGATAGCCAAGGAGATGGCTCTATGGGTATGAATGCTTCTTGCAAAAGTATGAGGATATGGGTTCAAATTGCTAGTGCTCACATAAAGAGCACAATATAGTTGTGCACATCTGTAACCTCAGCATTGTTTGAAGAGCTTTGAGAGATCCTGTTTCCTGTTTCAGGGAGAAAGTGATAGAGTAGGTCTCCCTCTGACTGCCTAACAGGCATGTGTGTGCCTACCTGTACATATATGTGCACATTGTCCACACATACACACCTCTCTCTCTCTCTCTCTCTCTCTCTCTCTCTCTCTCTCTCTCTCTCTCTCCCCCCCCGTGTGTGTGTGGGGGGGGAGGGAGGGAGAATGAGTAAATAAATAGGTATGTATGTGAAAAAGAGTTTGGTTGAGAAAAGATTGTTGCCATGGAGGGACTGATTGTCACCAGTTACAGGACTGAATCATAGCTTATCAATTATTTGGTCACCATTTTTTTTTATCTAAGGATGGTAATGAGCTGAAACTCAAAGTCCTTGGATTCAGTGCAGCTTTTATCTCAACTGTGGTCACTGGAAGCTTGGGAGTCACCAGGGTTCCTTTCCCATATGAAGCAGATTCATATTTATTTTGAACAGCACAGCCATGAGATGGGATGCCTTCCCTACCTCAGCAGCTCTGTTTTTATATTTTAGGCAATAAAACTCATAAGAGATAAGTGAAAAATAATTGAGGAGCATTTTTATTTTTCCCGGAGTGTTTGTTATTGCTTTACAGTGTAATATGCACTAAAATGCCCATTCATGATACAAAGAGAAAAGATGAGAGCTGGACTCGGGTGTAGTGTGCATCCAAGCATTGAATTCGATCCTCGGTGTAGTAATTGAATGAGAGCAGTATTGTGTATCGAGTTCATCCTTGCTCCTTAGTTTCTCAGCAAACAGCTTTTATTACAAAGGTTTCAGGCAGAGGAAGCATTAAAATATTGGATCCCTTTTATTTTGGCAATTGTTTGCGTTGGGGGATGGTGGTGAAGACATTTGCATGCTGTAGGGCAGGAAGAGAGACAGATAATAACTGCTCTGGGAGAAAAACAAAAGACCAGTGGAAGGGATTTTTTTTGCCCACTGTCGTCTTGGCAAGAAATGGAGAAGGGGTCTGAGTTTCCTGCTTTTGTCTTTGCACAGCAGGTTTCTGCTGGAGTTGGAAGGGGGTTGTTTTTTTCTGGACCATTTTAATTGGACCTGTAATGTTTTAGCTACTTCTGACTGCTATAACAAATGACCCCATGGTTGTCCCAAAATAACACCAAGGGTGTAGCTCTAGGAGCCAGACTTCCAACACAGACTCAAAATCAAAGGAAGAACTGTGTCCCGACTGTTCTGGTTCCCAGAGTCAGTGTCCTTTGCTAAGGATCCCCTTCTGTTTTCACAGCTAGTGATGGCACCAGGTCCTATCTCACTTTCTGCCCCATTCTTGGTCCCTTTTCACTTTCAGGCACCACTGTAACTGTTTGGATCCACTGTTTTATGCAGTGTAAGGTGGCCACAGTTTCCTAGTATTCTGATATGGGCATCTCTGGCACACTACTGTTTAGGCTTCTACACATAAGGAATTCATCCATGCCGATCTAGGTTGCACTTCAGTTCCCTTGTTCCTCAAGTGCTTTTGATCTTCCACCCCATCTCTATTCAAACACTATACTGCCAAGTGTGGCCAGCTTGGCTCAAGGGTCCTACAGAAACAGAGACTGAAATAAGTGTCTTTATAAACTGTTGGCTCTTCAGTTGTGTAAATATGCCTCAGTGTCCAGCCACTTTCTGATGTCCCTGTGCTGGGTTCTGTTCATTGCTAGAGGCAACAGTGAATAAGGTGGACACATCCCTGCTCTCTGCTTTGGGAGGAAGTGATGGGCAGAAAGTTACCAAACAAATGAGCGCAGGCAGAGGAGGACAGTGAGACGCTGGGTGAGTGCTGGCTGCTGACACTAGGATGAAGGCTTTTCTTAGACCTGAATGGCAGGGAGTAGCTAATCATGTGAAAATGGCAGAGGCTGTGGGAAGTAAAAAACTGCATTATAGCTGGTACCCAAAGCACTCGGGAGGAAGAGGCAGGCAATTCTGAGTTCGAGGCCAGCCTGGTCTACAGGAGCTAGTTCCAGAACAGCTAGGACTGTTACACAGAGAAACCCTGTCTCGAAAGACCAAAACCAAACCAAATCAAACCACACCAAAACAACAAAAACAAACAAACAAAAAAGCTACATGATATAAGTTGGGTGTCGGTTAGGAACAGAACAAAGGTCAGTGTAAGTGGATATACAGGAAAGTGAGAAGTGTGCTGTTCAATCCCAATTCTTTGTCATTGTGAAGAACTTGTGTTCTAAGGCATGATGGAAAGATATTGGAGGGTTTCTAAGCTTTGGGATGAATTAAATAGTGTGTGTGTGTGTGTGTGCATATGGTGTGTAGAGGCCGGAGACTGACTTCTGGTATTTTCCTCAATCATTTTCCTCCTAGTCTTTTGAGACAGGCTGTCTCACTGAACCTGGAGTCAGCTCTCTGATTTGGCTAACTGGCTGGGCAGAGAGCCCCAGGCATCCTCTTGTATCTGCTACATCTGGCTGTTGCCTCCTCCTCCTCTTTTTTTTGTGATAATTTAATATATTTTCTTTTTTAAATTGATTTTTATTTATCTACATTTTTCTCTGCTCCGCTCCCTGCCTCTCCCCTCCCCTTCAACCCTCTCACAAGGTCCCTATGCTCCCAGTTTACTCAGGAGATCTTGTCTTTTTTTACTTCCCATGTAGATTAGATCTAAGTATGTCTCTCTTAGTGTGTCTCCATTGTTGTTTAAGTTCTCTGGGATTGTGGTTTGTAGGCTGGCTTTCTTTGCTTTATGTTTAAAAACCACCTATGAATGAGAACATGTGATAATTGTCTTTCTGTGTCTGGGTAGATAAATACAGGAGAAAGACAGAGGGGTTAAACTAGCAATAAAGATATCTGAAAAATCATAAGGAATTATATTATTGTCTGTCTACCTAAAATTATGTAGAACATATATAAGTAAAAAGTACATATATGGGTTTACTTTTGAACACCACATGGACTCCTGATCTTGGTGACAGGTATACTTACATTGAAATTCTATTGTAGATAACATTTGTAAGTGTTGGCAAGAATTTGGTGCTTACATCATACTTGGTACTGTCAGTTCAGCTTGACAAACATTTTCTCAAAACCTGTCGAAGGCAGCCACTGTGGCAGGCGTAGCACTCACTAAAACAAAAACTGTGGTCTGCACCCAAAGGACTTGTAGAGCAGCAAGAACAAGACAGAGTAAGTAATAGAGATTGATAAATTAAGCAATGATTTATGAATAAACAAAGACAGTGAGATAATGAGTGCTGGGAGGAAATGACTGGTTTTGTTTGGCTGTGTGGTTCGGGATGAGACTGGAGGTGATCTTTATAGAGTATTAATATTGAATGCAATTTGAACTGGGTTAGACTCCCCCAGGACTTCTGCGAGGACAAGAGAGAGAACATGAAGTAGACATGATGATATTGGCATGGTCTGTGACAACACAGAGCACACATTACTAGCATACATTGCTTAGGGCAGGAGATGAAGATGTAGATGGAGCCAAGGATCTGTCAATGGAGTAGGAAGTAGGAGAGGTGCGTGATGTGTGGGCCACGATACAGGATGCTCCTGTGGGTATCATTACTCACATGGTAAGAGATGGGAGTCAAAGGAGCTAGGAAGGTGATATTGCCTTAAGCAAGAGGTATGAGGGGCATCCAATGAGATACTAAGGAGGCAGATGATATAACTGAGTCCAATCCAGGAAGCCAGTGTGCACAGAGGCTAGTGTGGAAAGGAAGAACTAAATACCCATGAGGTGTCTGAGCAGCTGTACATGAGGAGGGCACATCAAGCAGGAAGGGAGGTGATGTGTGTGAGAGAGTAAACCTGGAGCTTGTTTCCATCTTATTTTCAATAAATGCTCACTGTGCACTTACTGTGTACAGTGCTCCAGTCTTACTCTTGGAAACAGGCATTCAGAAGACAGATATCTGCTTCTGCTGTGCACATGGAGAAAGAGGTAGTACTTGTCTCTGGACTCTTTCTCTGCCAGGGACTGCAGGACCCTCTTCCTGCCTCCAGAGTGGCAATTCTTCACTCATCTCATGCAGTTACACATCAATCAACTTCTTACAATGGTGCCCCATTCATTTAAAAATCTAATCTGTATTTTTCAGTAGTGTCTATTAGTTATGGCACAGCACCATCATCTTTTAATATTTTCAAGTAATATTTAATGTCTTGATAAATGCTCATGATATAATTTTAAAGTGGATAGTGACTTATAAATCTCAAGTTTTATTTGTGTGTGTGTGCTTGTGTGTGAGAAAGTGGGGGGAGGAAGAAAAGGAAGAGGAATAAAGGTGGAGGAGGGGGAGTTGTAAAAATGTTGGGACAGCTGTCTCTGAGCCATGAGATATTGGAAGGGTGTTTATTTTCTTATCTTCTAACTTTTCTAAACTGCAAACATGTTATATCAAAACGAGTAACAAAACTACTTTTGAAAGCCGTGCTTTCTCTAAGAATGAAGGGCATCATCACCTTTAACCTTAGTAGCATTTATAGTGAGAATGAATTGGCACCCCAGTGGGTTGCTCCTTATAGCTCTGGTTTCTGTTGACTATGGCGAACCTTTACTCCACTCCAGCCCCCATTCCCTGAAGCTAGAGGGAATAGCTTTCAGCATCTCCCCTCACTGAAGAATGAGCCCCCAGCCCTAGCCCAGGTCAGCACCTCCATGGTTGTCCCCTCTGTGTGTCTCTCTCATCCCAAGATGGATCTTGCTGATTCGTTTTTCTGCTGTCTGTTCTTAAGACTGACACTTGCTAACCAAGGACCATTTCAATTTGACATTATTGGTTTCAAGACAGTAGCTGGCCTAAATTTGTCTGATCTGTCTGCTTCCACCTTCTGAGTGCTGGGATTACGGGAGTGCATTACTTTGACAAGTTTATGCTTGTTGGGTTGGAGCCCATGACTTACACACAATAGGCAAGCACTCCACTGAGCTACATCGCAGCCTCACTTGTTATTAATGAATGTGCTTTTTCTATCTACTGGGACACCTTTTCTAAAATACATCTGTTGACAATTTGTGGCTCTGCTTGACAGAGGTAGACATTGACAGTGACTCTGAGTTCTGAGAACACATTCTGTTGTTATAATAAATTATAGAGCATTCCCTGCGTTGTCTCTTTGTAAATAAGCCCGATATTTGGAGTAAGTCATAGCTACAGTCTATGTGTCTGTCATCTAAGAAAGGATGTGAATTGTGCCTGAGTTTCCATCCCTCCTCACTTCTTTCCTCTTCCTTCCCTTTGTCTTCCCTGGCTCTGTCATCTCCACTTTCCCTACATTCTGCTGTAATTCTACCTAGGAGACCCCAGACCTCTGAGCAACTTGTGGAGGTCAGTTTCTCTCTGCGTTGTTGGCTGTAAGCAGTCATAGGGAACAGATGACATTTGTGAGTGCTCTACCACTGTCCCATGTCCCAGCCTGGGTGCTACATCTTATTCATATGATTGTTCCTCAACAAATGTAAACATATGTTTTGTGTGTAGTTAAGGTTGACCTTGGAACTTCAGCAATGTGTTGTGTTGTGTGGTATGTATTAAGCAATTTTTCTTGCAAACATGCCCCTATTACAGAAATAGAAATGACCTTAAGACAAAAGAGAAGCAGTTTCTACATTGTAGAAACTAGAGTAGACTATCAGCAAAGGAGGTAAAGTTTCCATACCTGGAGAGCCCGAAAAACTGAGACAGAGCAGACATCTGTGAGGGTGGCTGCAGCACTAGATCTGTCTGGAAGTAGACAGACAGGATGACAGTTGGCTCTGAGATTTCATTATTGGCCTGGAGAAGGGAAGGCCGAGGGGAGGCATTGAAAAATTCTTCAAATGTAGAAAATGGAGACTGCTGCTTTGTGGAAGGAAGCAAGTTGAAGGAGCTTAGCCTAAATCCCTAGGGGCATAGGTCTCTTCTGTTGTCAAGGGTATAAAGTCACGGGTTGTGAAATTCTCGTAGAAATCTGCAAAACTAAAGGATGATGATTATCTGGAGGGATGCAGGAAGTCTACTGCTATGAGCTTGTTGCAATAAAAATGCGTTTCACTGCTCTGAATAGAGAGAATTGTTTGCTTATATTCTATTGAATGCATAGCATTCTCCAGGGAAATGGAAACTCTTAAGTGTTTTGTAAAGCAGGGAGCATTGTCACTGATTGCTGGCTAGGAGGAGGACTGGAGTCTAGCCAGGAGCCCTTTCCGTCTCAGGACACTGGTGCCACCCAGTCAGCAACAATATATGAGCAGGCATTCCAGCAGAGCTCTGCTCGCCCGAGACAGCCTTATTGTGGCCACTGGACCTCTTCTCAGTTAAAACAGAAGACTTGGGGGCCAGCACATTTAAGTGCTTGCTGTGAAAGAGGAAATGAATCTATATATTTATTTCCCTTCTGGCATTTCACTGTAATGTCAGCTTTCAGCCACACGATGTCACGATTGGATTTTGATTTTTTTCACCTGCGTTTGGCTCCGCAGATGAAGGCATTTTCAAAGCTGGAACAGAGAGATCTGAAACGAGGGGGGCAGCAGAAGTCCAAGAAGATGAAGACACGCAAGTTGAGGTTCCTGTGGATCAGGTAATCCTCGCACCTCTAAGCATTCACGGAAACTGGAACCATAACTTTGGTTCCCCTCACGTGCTCAGGTGCCAAGGGGTCAAATGATCTTTGGAGTATAACTCGGTACCCCTAGTTCTTCCCAGTACCCCTCCAGAGAATATCCAGCTGTCTCTCTTTAATGTGGAAATAGTGTGTTCTTAATAAACAGGGGAGACAAGAGGGAGCTCCATGTAAGCCACAAGCTCACAGAGAAAGTCTGATTTAAAAAAGGAGCCTTGGCTGGGATTTTTTAAACTAGAGAAAAAAAGAAGTGTTTTTAAAATGCTATGATATTCTCTCCTTCGGGGTCTTTGAAATTTTTGTGGTTAGTTGTTTTTGGTTTGTTTGTTTTGTGTTTCTTTTTTAAGGGATTTTCATATAAATACAACTCAAATGTTTTCTGTGTGTGTAGTAATTTCCTTTCCTAGGTCAGGAGAACAGTGTACTCATTTGTGTTTCAGGAAGATGTGTTAAGAAGAAATTAAGCCATGTTAATTCTGGCTAAATGCAAGAAGTAAGCCAGTTACCCATGTGTTCCTGTGTGTGTTCATGTGGGTGTGTGTAGGTCAGAAGTAGGCATCAAGCATCTTCCTCAGTTGTCCTATATCTTATTTCTGAGATGGGGTTTCTCACTAACCCTGAAGCTCACTGATTTGACTAGACTAGCTGGCTAGCAAGTCCCTGGGAACCTTGTCACTACCTTTTCAACACTGGGTTAAAGGTGTGTACTATGCCTGGCTTTCATGTGGCTTCTGGAATTAGGTCCTCATGCCTGATGGCAGGCTCTTTACCCACTGAGCCATCTCCCTAGACCATATCACACTTTTTTTTATAATAAAGTAATTCTTTCTTAAATATGATTAGCATTATAGGAATTATAGGGTATTTTTTTCTTCACTTTCTTAATTTTTATAGCGAAAGATTTTGGAGAGTTCATATTAATGAAACAGTGCACTTTTTAAGGCCCCCACACAGTGCGGTGTGCCAACATGTTCACACCCAAGAACCCACCTGCATTCTAAAGGAGATTATAATAAGGTCAAAGCCTAATTAACCAAACTGTTGACCCTCGTACCATCTGGTGTACAGATTATGTTATTCTGGTACTTTTAAGCTTCATGCCATATTGAAATCGTTTGGAGAACTTTAAAACAAAATACTTGAAAAGATTCTATTACACTTTTTAATACATCATGGCAATTCTATCTGGAGGGTTGGGGTTTAGTGCTGGACTCTGGAGGAAGGGAGAGATGACTAGGAATTGCCACGCATCTGTGACTATTATGTGCTATTTCCTTTTCTGAAAGCAAATTTCACAATAGGGCAGATCCACAAGTTTGTCTTAGCAGGGCAGCAGCTCGACTGATGCTTGATTATTCCACCATACTTTCTGCACACACTGTCTTCCTATGTAAAGCCTGATGTGCTAAAATTCACAGATTTCAAAAATCCAATTTATTTTCTAGGATTTGCTCTCACTAATAATTTTTCATAAACCCAGTTATAGTTATTTTTTTCCCTGGGAGAAAACAGAATTTTAATTCTACTGTGAAACCATAATTAAATATTGTATTTTCAGACAAAGGAGAGTAATCATGTATGTATAAAACTTATTAGTTATAGAAGCCAAGACTAATTTATATTCTAAAGTCAAAGAGAATACCATAGCATCCCCAGTAAAGGAAACATCTCTCCATTGATCACTTCTTAAGCAGTGTATGCAGTTGTGAGGGGCATCTGTTTACTTAGGTGCTTTCTGGTTTGGAGGGAGAGGCATGTATGTATGATGTCACTAGATCAGCCTTGCGTGTGCAGTGCTCGGTTTCTTATGGGCTGTGTGGAGATAACTGAATAAAATGCGCACGGCAGGAGTGACAGACAAACCTCAAATGCTGGATGGGAACAGCACCAGCAGACAGACCGACCTGGAGGAAAGACAGCACATGGCAGAGGCTCCTCCTTGCTTCCTTCTGTTCCTTTCCACACAGCGCTGGGATCCTCAGGCCCATTTGCTCCATGCTGGGCACCAGGTGCTGGGGGCTGGTCTCAGAGCCCCTTTTGTGCTCTCAGTAGCCATGATCTTAGTATTTGTGAAACCAGCGAGGGTATGGAGAGATCCATTAGCTTCATAGCAATGAGAACAGCTCTAAAGAAGACAACCCTGCATGATCTATCTGCATTAAATAGCAGCTGCCTTTTATCAGGTACACGCTGAAGGCCAGGAACTGCATGATTCTTAAATAGCTGTGGTGACAACCTGACAGGCAGGCCTTCCTTACTATCCTCGCATTCCGTGCATACATACACATATGTAAACACACACACATACATACATACATACATACGTACATACATACATACGTGTGTGTGTGTGTGTGTGTGTAAGTGTAGGTATGTGTTTGTTCTGTTTTCACCCTATAGACCCCAGGGATTGAGGTCTTCAGGTTTGGCAGCAGTCACCTTTACCCACAGCCTTCTCACTGGACCTGAATGCTTTGTCAAGGATGTTTGTATAATGAATGGCCTTGGAGAGCAAAGGTAGTGACTTCCTCAGTAGAGGCAGTTTTGTCTCTAGAGGGATATTTAGCTATTTGTGGGGATGCTTTGTTGTCAAAACTTAGTGAATTTTGTTGGATCTAGTGAGTCATGGCCAACAGTGCCACTAATTACCTGTAATGAACATAAGAACCCTTCCCAACAAAAATTATGTGACCCATAATGTCAACAGTGACGAGAGGCCTGGTCTGTTTATTGTCCTCTAATAATAAAGAAAATGGCTCCTGTGGTTCAAAACCAGGACGGTTTACTGCCCATTATAAAAATTTAATGCCATTGACTCTCATACTTAAGATTGGCTGAGAAGGCAAAATTCTATGGTATGCGTGTGTATGTGTGTGTGTGTATTTACATATATATATATATTCATAATAAAAGTAATGAAAAAAGATTTGGGCTCCCCAAGCCTGGAACTCTGTTTCTGACAGGCAAACCACAGAGAGGTTATTATGTAGCTTTTTCCCATGTGGTAAACATGGGAAACACTCTGACTGTTTCTGACTATTGCATCTATGAAGCTCTGGAAGATTAGCGCGTTTGCCGTAAAGGTGGCAGACCCTCAGTTCATCATGCCCTTCTGGCGTCTCCAGCATATGTGCTCATGGAGGGCATGCTGTGAGCTCGTGTATCTATGTTATGGCAAATTTCAGCCAAGAGCAGAGTTCTGTCTCTAATCCAGATTTGTTTTGTTAGTCAGAGACTAGCAACGTTCACGAGGTTCTGTTGCTATGGCCATAATATCTGCCAGAGATAATTTAGGAGAAGAAAGGTTTATCTTGTATCATGGTTTAAGGCTATAGCCTTAAAAAGCTTCCAGCAGCAAGGTTCTACTTCCTAAAGGTTCCATCACCTTTCAGAAGGTGCCACTAGCTGGGGCACAAGCATTCAAAGTGCAGTCCTTTGGGGGAAAGTTTCAGAGTCTAGCCGTTGCACTGGTGGGCCTAGCACTGCTTTGAAACTCATGGGAAGATGCTTATGTATCTAGGAAAGCCAGACCAAATAGCTTTTGTTAGGGGAGAATTTAGGTCTAATAAGAGTAAGGCAGACTGGGCAGTGGTGGTGCATACCTTTATACCCAGTACCCACGAGGCAGAGTCCGGCATATTTCTGAGTTCAAGTCCAGCCGAGGCTACACATAGAAACCCTCTCTTGAAAAAAGAATAATACTGGACTTCTTTTTTGTTTTTGTTTTTCAAGACAAGGCTTGTCTGTGTCCCTTTAGAATCTGTCCTGGAACTTGCTCTGTAGATCAGGCTGACCTCAAACTCACAGAGATCTGCCTGCCTCTGCCTCCTGAGTGCTGGGATTAAAGGCATGTGTCACCAACCTCCAGCCTAAGGCTAGACTTTTTAAAATTTTTTTTTTGCATGTATATTCCAAATCAACCTAGGGTGAATGGACAAGAACCAGATTACCTGATACCCAGCCTTGGTGACCTGTGTGTCACTGTGAACCTTCAGAACACAATGTTTTTCCAAAGTCATGAGGCAAGAAATGAGTCTACTTCTTATTTATTGATTAAATTCCCTTTAACCATTAAGGACCAGGAAATAGAGGCTCTCTATCTGAGAGACACAAGCAAAAAAGTACCTTTTTTTAAATTTTTGGTTTTTCAAGACAGGGAAACAAGTACAATTAAAATATAAACAGATTCTCAGAAGGCAGGGATGGTAACTGACTCCCTATCATCACAGGATGTGTGGTGTATATTAAAATTCTGCACGAAAGAAACCTTGGTGGATGGGTCCAAACCACTCAAGTGAGGGACAGACATGCTATGCAGATGGAGCTTATGTGGTAGAATTTATTGAGAGAATGGGAATGAAGAAGGTGGAGGGGAAGGAAAAGATGGCCTATGGGGACAGGAGCTGTGGCAGAGAAGAGAGAGAGCTACAGAGAGAGGAAGAGGAAGAGGAGAAGTAGGCGGAGTTTCACCTTTTGAAGGGACAGGGTAGTGCCTGCCCTGCATACAGGCCTGAAGCAGGGTTGACACACTCTGTCAGGTTGTCGAAGGGCAGGGCCAGGTGTGCCTGAATGCTAACAGAGTTGACCAAGGCTTTAGGTTGTTTGATAGCTTAACCCACCAATGCATAACTGACTTTGAGTAGTAATGAGAATTTCAAAATGACCTTATGCTGAGTTGTTTTGTTAAATAGTATAGAAACACCATCCTGAATGCTGGAGCAGACAAAGTTTTATTTCGTTGTTGTTTTAATTGGATGTGTGGCATTTGTTATTTTCTGATGCATATATTTCACCTATATATTTCAGCCGAAGTTGTACATGTAATGTTTACAAGGCAACCATTTTGACAAGGGTTATAGAAAAAAGCACACTTCCTCACCCTATCTCTCCCCATCTCTGTTTCTATTCCTGGGGGTAAACAACTTGAATTGATTTATTTCACATTTTCTAAAATATATAATACCCTAATTTAATACCTCTGAGGTCTTTAAAGCTTACATGAGGGCACATGGCATTTTAATAATTTTATTTTATAATCTTGTCACCTCAGATTTCATGAAACTAATCTCTTGATTTTATTTTTTACAATTTAGGTTGCTTATGGAACCTTCTACCTAATGATGATGGGAGCTGGTTACTCGATCGCTCGTCCCTCCTTCCTCCCACCCATAATAAGTCAACACAGTTTACAAACAAACCCTTTTCTCTTCTTTCTAATATTTTTATAATTATTTTTGCTGGTTTAATTTTTAATATGCAAGTTATCCTAACTATGAGTTAGTCTTAGTTGAACCTTCTTTGTAGACTTTAGTTACTTTGTAACCTTCTTTCCTCCCTAGCCTGACTATTACCCATTGTTTTTTGCTTAGGTTTCTATACACTTGTTCCTGAAGCTGTGGGTCTCCACTTGATCCATTATGCACATTTTGTGAATATGCAGTCTTTCTTTTGTCCTTTTCTCAAGCCCTCTAGTCACTGAAGCTATTTAGTTTGTCTCAGCATCTACTTCTAGGATTGGCCTGCTTATTTTCCTTATCATTATTTGGGGAATTCCCTTTGTTTTTCAGGGGATGGATCCTGGTATTTGGATTACATGTCTTCTTTCTTTGCTAAACCTTCATTAAAGAAAAGTTGCCCACACAAAATGAAGGTGTAATCAATTTTCCTTTAGTAGTTGCCAGAAAAATGCTTCATAGGAGGTACATTGTATGGGAGAGACTTTTCAGTAGTATTGGGGCTTGAACCTAGGGTCTCATGCATACAGAGGCAAGTGGTCTACCACTGAGATACAGCCCCAGTGAAAGGTGTTTCATATCTGAAAGTTCCCTTGATTTCTCTACTCAAACTTGACTGTCAGTATGGCTAGGTATAAAATTCTAGGGTCACATGACTTCTCTCAAGACTTTGAAAACCTTGCTCAATTTTGCTTCCCATTCGGGAGGGCGTTTGGTAGCTCTGCCTTTCCTGAAATTCTGATTAACATTTCCCTCCATCTCTGGGTTAATTTCTTTGTTCCTAGCATTCAGACAGTTTCTAAGTAAGCTCCTTGGTATAGGTCTTTTTGCTTGCTGACTACTTGTTGTACTTCTCTTATTCTGGAAATGTTTGATTCTAGTTCTGGAAGACATGTTGAATTGTTTCTCTGATAATCTTCTTTCTGGAACTTCAGTATTTGTACATAGGACATACTGAAGCCCTAATTATCCCTTCTGCTTTCTATCTCTATGAACTGTTTCTTAGATTTTTTTAAAAAGTCAGTTCATATCATATATGTCTTTTACATATGTAACATCAAATATACAGGGTGTAAGTCACACTCACAAGTACACTCTGCCAGGGATTGAGCTCATTGCCTTGTGCTTGCTCAGCAGGGACTCTTCTGTTGATATTCTCACCTGGTTATCATATCCTTAACTTCTAGAAATTTTCATATTCTCTGAATGTTCATTCCCCCATTTGACCCATATGTGGTGTGTACTTGATTGTATATATGTGCACATGAGTACACGTGTGTGTAGAAACTGACGGTTTGACTTCAAGTGTCTTTCTCTGTTACCCTTAACCTTATTTTTGAGCACAGGTGTAAACCAGGAACACATTAGTTTGAGTCAACAAACCTCTGCGATTCTCCCGTCTCTGATTCCTCTGCCCACAATGCTAGAGTTAATGATGCATGGATGCCTAACTACTGAGTGGTGCAAGGAATCTGAACTCAGGTCCTCGTGCTTGTGCAATAGTCACTCTACCAACTAAATGAGCTCCTCAGCCTCTGAATGCTCTTTTTTTTTATAACACACTATTCCTATTTCATGGATATGACATCTTCCCTTCTCCAAATTCTGATGCTCTATTATTTAAAAACCTCATTTTTCTAGTGTGGTTCTTATTCTTTTTTGTCTTTCTATTTTGTTTTCTGCCTTGGTGCTAGGGAGATTTTTTTTTTTTTGTGAATCATTAAGTACAGTGCATAAGCAGAACTTATCAGGAGAGATCCAGGGCAGGGTGATTGGTTTGTAGTATTCATGGGAAGAGCTTCTCTATATTTTGGTAGTCTTAGCATTGTTCTTCTGTTTCTTAATAGAAGACTCTTTAGGTATCTTCTTTATGTGAGCCTAGCCCTCAACAGTTAGGACCTGACTGTGAGAAGAGTATTTGGAACTCTTGCCAAGAGACTTACTCTCTTTGGCTTCAGCACACTGGATGCACATACCCATTCTTTAGCTTCCCTTTCTGTGGGTTTGAGTTTTTCTTCTCTGACGTCTACTCCTATTGGCCATACAACTACTGACTTTATTGTGCCCCAATTTTTGTTGCTATTATTTCCTTTTCAGTCTTCAGTGTCTTTATGGATGGATTCCTTTAAAAATTCCTTTTACTGATGCTTTGGAGGGACATTTGAAGGATATCAGGGGGCAAAACAAATCCATATTATTCAGTTTACAGTATTCAACATGAAGTCACTTTCATCTTAAACTATCTTTATGTAATCTATGCTAGAGATGAGAACTGATTGCCTGTGACCAGATTCCCTAGGAGAGGTCTGTTCATTGTCAACCCTGACTATCCTGTGCCTGCAACTGTTTGGCATGCCACATATTCTTCAACTGATTCTCCTTATTCTCTCACACTTGTCCTGAGTTAAGTGTTTATGTTGCTTGTCCAGCCCCTTGGGTAGTTAGTTTCAGCTGTGACTACTTCAGATGTTCACATCTGCTGAACACAGTACCACTTTGAAGGCTGTATAGCCAGTTCACAGGGTATAACCAGAAAACAAGAGTTTGAAATCTGAACCCACAGATTTTTCTGGCTTGTCAGTCTATCACTGACTTTACCTAGAGATGACCAGCAATCACCTGCAGCTTCTCTCAGAAACCCAGCAAGAGGAAAGGCCTCCAAGTATCCATTTTTCATATGCAGTAACATAACCCCAACCGTACTTCAACGAAATGCACTTATTAAGCAGAAGTGTAAACATTTAGAAACGAAGGAAACCTGGACTCTTATTTTGTCACAGAAGAAAAAGTCCTCATTAGAGAAAGTCATTCTTCCACAGAGATGCCACTTGCCGATGATGCTCTTGGCACAGGAGGAGTGCCCAGGAAGCCCTGGCTTCTGGTTTATGGCTTCTTAGAACCTCTCATGAGGAGCAGTAGAGCAATTAGGAGCTCCTTATTTCCCCATAATTGGCCCTACCCAAGCACTGGGCCACTCAGCCTTCAGTGACTTTGAAAATTAAAGGAGTTAGAGTCAGCAGTTCATCGGTGCTCTTTGTATTCCAGCCACAGGTCCTTGGTGATCACATTCCTGCTAGTGCATCACAGACAGCACGGACGTCAGGGTGAGGGTGAGCAGGATTCCTAACCTCCCTATGCACTTGCAGAAAGTGGACTTTTAGTGGCGCTGTGTTTGTAGATGTATGTTTAATTGAGAGAAATGCTGCTAACCATTAAAATGTAGCCTGCAGGATTTCAGTGAAAATAAAATCAACATTTCTTTTTAAAATGAGAAAACTCGCCTCCCCCCCGCATGATGACTTAACAAACCCATGCCATCCAGATGCTTCCAGGAAACTACATTTTTATATGGATGTTATAGGAGCTGTCAGAGCTCTATGGGGCCTAAATGAAACATCACTGGCCAGTGGCAAACTCAGCCTCACTCCTCATCTGTACCTGGGATCATGCCTCTGAATATAATCACCATTTCTGTGGTCTTTTTGCCCTCAGACAATATCACCACCCCCCCCCACATGAAAGTAAGCCTTGGAAAGCTGAGAACAAAAAAAGCACTACTTTGCTATCATGAAAAATTGAAACTGATTATTTCAAAATACCTCATTCAACTTGGTAGGAGATGATTTTAGTTTCCATGGGAACAGAAATAAAAACAAGCATGATAATTTCTGTACCTTCATTGCCAATGCCTCTGCCATAGAGTACAGAAATACCTTCCGTTCCAAAGTCAGCACCAAGTCCCCATACATCCCCATGTTACAGATACAGAGGGCAGTTTCCATGGACCCCTAGGAGGTCTCCCTACTTTTGCTGACTCAGCTCTCCAGTTTCTAGGTGTGCTTTGTTTTCAGGATGGGAAGAATGCTGTGCAGGAAAGGGTGGTCAGATAGTGTAATGTGATTAGAAATTCTGTGTATTTTAGATAGCTTAGAACATGAAGATATATCACCCAGGAATGATGATGTTAATATAATAAATGAAGGCACCTTTTTCCTAAGTGGGTTGGGTACTGGCTTAGCTGTCTTCTCCTATTTCTAATTTTTGATGCTTTAGTTACTGTCAATGTGCAATGAGGCATTTCAGACATAAGTCATTTAGACAGCCCCATCTTGCTGTGAGTCCTCTTCCAAGTAGCTGATGCTTTTGGTGTTAGGTACCTTGTTTTCATAAGATTTCGATATCCCATGTCCTTTCCTCCTGGTTCTCAGAAACCCTGAGTACATCTTGGTAGCAGCATGCATGATAAAAGATTTAAATGCTGTAAGGATGTAGCCAGTGATAACAACTCCCAGACCAAGACTAAATGGCAAGATGTAATGTGGGCAGACCTGGGCAAAATGTATTGAAAATGCCATTGCTGGAAGTCTACTTTAGGTTTTCTAATAACAAATATTAAGAGCATTTACTAAAATATATTATAGAATATATGATATATTACTAATAAATTATATGCTTTTTAAAAGGCAAAAGTTGATTTTCATATGCAGAGCTCTTTGTTTAAGGGTCTGTGGTGTCTGTGATTATACAAATGTCTATAATATGTGTATGTCTCTAACCCACTAACCTCGTGTGCTCTGGGTGAATGCCAAGGAGTCTGGAAGGCTGGAACCATGAAGTTTAAATGACTTCTGCGCTCGTGGTTATATTGTTATATATGTATCAGTTTAGTACTCATTTCAAATAGAGTACAATAAATACATTTTAAACTCCAGTAAAACAGAATTGTGTTTTATATAGAGTATAGTATTGTGCAATTACTCATAGGCATGAACTAGTCCTGAAATTTCAGGATGTGTATACCCCTGGGAGAAACAATTTCTATATGAAAACCTGTCCTCTGAGAATTTGAGTCACAAATTGACTAAAATTTGATGCAAGCATAGGGGAGAGGACGTGATCATGGATAAAAATACTTTCCAAGTCACTACTTTTGCAAATGTTTCTTTTCTTATAATATGATTTTAAAAACAACAACCGTAGACAAATGGTATGACCAGAATAAATCTTTTTGACCCAAAATTATCCCATCCACAGTCATTGCTTGTACTTTCTTCCAAATTTTAACCAGTGGGCCGACAGATTTTAAGATAAAAATGTAACTTCCTTTTAAAGAAGCTTCATTACAGCCGGAATGTCCCTTTAAAGTGATCTATTTGTGACTGTGCTGATCATATGGTTGAGAACCCTGTGATGGGGGCGTCCAGCAGGGTCCAGCAGGGTCCAGCAGGGATGATGTCTGCAGAGGAGGTGTCACCAGGTGCTGAGTGTTGGGGTTTTGGACTCAGAACCTGATGCTTAAATTGTGGCCGTAACTGCTTGAGGCCGGAATTTTATTTTGCTCTCTAAGTGCTTCACCCCAGGAAAAGGTGGGGAGAACTTACTGAATTCTATCTTCTTCAGTGTCTGCAAATCACTGTGGAAGGTTAATACGGATGTCATTATGCATATGAGATGCACAGAACCTGACACCTGGTACCAGGAGAGGGCTTGATAAATGTGCACCTCTGTCTTCACTGGGGCTTTCCCTTTACCGTATTAAAGATTAGGAATATCACTAGTCTGTGGCGGTGGGCTTAGAGATGAACAGGAGAAGACCTCTTTTGAGGGGTTTCCAGGGCCTCCACAGAGAAGACTGACATTTCCCCCATAATTCTATGTTCACACCAATATTTATTTTTTTGGCAGGGGGAAGCTCTGGTTTTGGTTAGCAATTTGTATGTACTAATTTTGTTTCACCTACAGTTAGAGGATTTGAGAGTCCCAAAGGAATTCATACACAGTAAGGGTGCCTAGCAGTTAGTGATTCTACCTGAAGGAGGAGCCATGAGGCTCCATGGAGTAGGTGGTGCTAATTATGGGGAAAGATGCATTCTCCATGCACAGACACAAGGGGAGTGGGCTACGGGTTTGTTGTTTGTTTGTTTCTTAGGATTCTCCTCACACTAAATTTCAGGCTGGGAAAGGGTGCATTCAATTTCCCTTTCCTGCCACATATAATGGCACTCTGTGTATGTGTGTGTGTGTGTGTGTGTGCGCGCGCGTGCGCACATGTACACGCACATGTGTGCACAGGGAAGGGAGTACTACTTGGGTAGTGGATGTGTGTACAAGGTCTGCTATGACAAAGAACTACAAGCTGAGTGACTTAAGCAGCAAACCATTCTCCCCTGGTTTTGGAGGCTGTAAATCTGAGATCAAGATGTTGGTGATTTGGTTGTCTTGAGGCCTTTCTCCTGGGCTTGCGTGTAACTGTCACACTGGGGTCCTCATGTAGACTTACCTCAGTCTCTGCAATTACCCCCTTTCTTTAAGGGCACCAGTCACACAAATGGCATCACTTTGATTTAGTCACCTCTTTAGAGACTGTCCCCCTGTATAGTTACCTGCTGAGGTTTGGGGGGCTAACATCAGTTTATGAATTGCCAAGGGAGGCCAGCAAAACATCTTGGAGGCCAGCAAAACATCTTGGTCTGAGACTGTGAGAAAATGGGGCGTATCTCTGATTTCATGGTACCCAAAAGGTCACAGTGATACTAGTGTGAAGGGGTGAAGTCAGGTTTTAATGGCTGCCTCTGTACAAGGCATGGTCAGTGAGGAGAAGCTGGTCAGAAGCAGAGGCGTTAGTCCTAGCTCTGTCCTTCAGAGGAGCTTGCATCTCTATCTTTTATGATGTTGAAAGGCATGGTCATCTCTGGACAAGCCAGGGCATTTCCTTCTGTCTCCTTCTCTCCCACTGGGATAATCACACTTGCATGTTGGCAAGTGAAATGTAGAAGTGCTGACTGGGGATGTGTCTCATTGACTACAACAAGGTGGGGAATTGTGTCACCTCAGAGGCTCCTTTATTTCAGGAAGTTGCCCTTGCTTTTGTCTCCTGCCAGCACATCTCCATTGCTTTAGGAAGTGGACAGCAGTTTGGAGACAAATATGTTTTACGATAGTAACTTTGTTGCCAAAAATATATGCCAGAGATCTTGAAAGCCAGTGCTGCTGGGAGGGAGGCTGGCGAGCTTTGGAAATGGACCTAGCCATCCCAGTGGACCTTAATCACGTGCTAGCTTGCATTTTAGCTGTGTAAACTCACAGAAGGAAAAAGCCACTAAGTGACTTAATCTCTTTTTTTTATTACGTTTTAAATTTTATTTTTTTGTGTGTGCATGTGTGCTACTGTACATACGTAGAGATAAGAAAAGTACTTGTGAGAGTCAGTTATCTCCTCTTGCCATATGATTCCAGGGATGAACTTAAGTCCTTAGGCTTGGCAGCAGGTACCATTACCCACTGAGCCATCTCATTGGCCCAAGTGTCTCAATCTGAACGTCACTTTATCTCTATGTGAATGAAAACATATACAGCTCTATGTGAACTCTTAGGAAATGGTTTCATTCACACATTAGTGCAAACCCTGTACCCTTCCCCCCTTTATTGAGACAAACTCTCAGTTATTCCAGGCTGGCCTCAAATTCACTATGTAATTGAGAATGACCTTAAACTTCCGAATCCTGTACCTCACCTCCTGAGTGCTGGGATTAGAGACATGTGTCATCATACCCTCCACTACATCTGATTTTATTCAGCAGTGGGATTTGAAACCAGGGCTTCATGTGTGCTAGACAAGCGCTTTACCAACTGAGCTACATATCCAACCCTGTAGAGTTTTCATCAGACAACTGGAGGAGCCCATGTGAGTGTGCATGATAGACCACACTCTCTCTGTCCTGGTGCCCTTGGTCTCACTTGGTCCTGCTGTAGTCTTCTGAGGCCTGAGCCATCCTCACCTGCAGAGGGGACTGAGAACTTTCTGAGCTACTTTCTAGAGTCTTGTGAACCTCTCTCCTTCCAGACACAATGTGTCAGTTGGGATGAAATAGCTATACCAGGAGGCCCTACATAATCACCCTCATGTAGACAGACGGCATCTTTATTTGCAGGACTTTACCATAGTTTAGATGTTTAGAATCTTTCTCTCTCTCTCTCTCTCTCTCTCTCTCTCTCTCTCTCTCTCTCTGTGTGTGTGTTTATGTGTAAAGTGTAATGCTGGGTGTTCCTTTTGGGGTGGTTTGATTGATGTATACACTAGAAACGTCTTTAATAATTTAATGTCTGCTTCAAAGGCATTTACACCAAAAAAGCACATTGCTTTTCACTTATTCATTACAGATCTGTCAGAGCAGGGGTTTAGTGTGTGTGTGTGTGTGTGTGTGTGTGTGTGTGTGTGTGTATGAGTTTCCCTGAATGACAGTGCCATGGTAATAGTTTTATTTCAGATTCAGGATATTTTAAAGGATTATAAGCCTTTTAACTAATGTTACCATCTTATTTAAATTGATCAAATTGCTATTTCAGTATCATAATCTTGCATCTTTTTAAGTTGTGCTAGGCAGCTGTGGTTTTATTTGATGACTACTAAGTAGCCATGCTGGGGGAGTCTAATGGAGATAATGAGATGAGAGCATAGTGCTGATGGCTAGTGATGGTGATAATGGCAGGGAACCGGAGGGAAATTTGGAGCTGGATGCTAAGAGATTAGGGAACACAGCAGCCCTCTGTAAAGAAGAAAAAATAAAAGTTTAGGATTTGGTTAAAGAAAGAGGTTAAGACTAAGGGGAGGAAAAAGAAGAATATAAAATCTAAAAACAAGAAATCATGTCTTCATTTTACAGTTAATTATTAGTCATGAATCCAGATGTCAGGAAAATAAATTTTTCTCCCACTTACATGTAATTATCTTAATAGACTTTAACAATCACTCAGAGAAGCAAGGACAGTATTTACATTCCTAAACAATAAATTATGAGCTTTCTCTTTATTTTTTATGAATATATTATCTAGGCTGTCCCCATGTAATGAGAATTGTACTGAGGCTGTCAGGCCAGGAAGTTGTCCATGAGGAAGAAGTGGTAAAGGGCTGTCTTTGACCTTGGGGGATGGGGTTTTGATGCAGTGAGGCAATGTCAGCACAGGGTACAGGCAGTCTTAAAAAACAGTAAGATGTCCCAGGAAAAGCAATCTCATAAACATTGCATGTGAAAATAGTTTCTAAGCCCTTGGTGTGCAATTACCCCATTGCCTGAGAGAGTCTGAAAGATCCCAGCACTTTTCAGTTGTGAACACTGTAGTGTCTCTGTCCAATACTTCTAAACTCTGCCCAGTCCTTTCAATGTCCACCCTCTAGATCATACCAGCGGGCTCTTGTAAAGGCACAGAAATGTTTGGTTTTTAAGGTTGCTAATTCTTTAAGCAGTACAATCAGTGAGACATGGTGCAAATGTCACTTTTCTTGGCCACTAGAAGGACACATGAGTGTCCCCTGGGGGCATTAAAGTGGGGGATGGATGGGGCGGGGGGGGGAGGAATACAGTCTCAGTTTGTGATTTTTTGCTTAAGGACTTTGTGCCAGATTTCCTGGGCTCAGCACTCACCCAGCTTGGTCTCCTGCTACATGGTGCTGTGGGCACTGAGTGAATCAGTATTTTTATTACTCATATGACAGGGACAAGAAATGTACCAAGTGGGACTTCTGAGCTGGCTTTTGCACTAATAAGCGTTGTCTGACTATGTAGACAAATGCCTGTTGGGAGGCATTGCTGTCTTGAGCTCAAGTGTTCTAAACTGAGTGTGGAACACATTCATTGTCTTTAGTATCTTTGAACCCTGTTTCTAACTTTTATCATGGTTTTCATAATGTACAAGTTTTCTATCTCTGATTTATTTGTAAATATTTTATTCTTTTTAATGCTTTTATACATGAAATTGTTTTGGTAATTTCCTCTCACAATTGTTTATTATTAATATATAGAAACAATAATTTTCACATGTGATATATCCTGTTTTTGTTTTGTTTTGTTTTTGTTTTTGTTGTTTTTGTCTTATTTATGTTTCTTGAGTCAGGCCTTGCTATGTAGCCCTGGATGGCCTAGAACTTGTTATGTAGGTCCGGCTGTCCTAAAACTTTTAGGGGCCCCCTGCGTCTACTTCCTAAGCACTGGGATAATAGGCACATACCACCAGGTTAGCTCTCTGTTGTTCTGAAGACAGTGTTGCCTCCTCCTGTCTTCAAGGCTGTGCGGCTCAGTGACTCACTCCGTTTGCTTTGGAGAGAAGTGAGATGAGGGTCTGGTGAGGTCATGGAAGCTGCTGTGTCTCCTGTGGAGACTGGAATCTTGTTCATCCCCAGGCACTGGCTCCACATCCTTCCCTGCTCCACTTTCTGCCTGGTGTTTGCCTCCTATGGGTTTCCGCCTGGCAGTTAAAGCTGAGTGCTGATGTTTGACCTGCGTCTTTATGCTGAGTCTGCATGATGACACTTGCTGTAGTTTTTCCAGTCCCTAAAGAACACTGCATTTTTCCTCATTTTTTTCCTTTTTTTTTTAACTACACATTTAATATCATATAACCAAACTTGAAGTAGAAAAACAGGCTTTTGATAAGAATTGGGCATTACTAGTAGTATGCATGCTTAATTTAAGTTTATAAAATTTTAAATTTTGTATCTAGAGATAAATGATCAACTCTGAGGCATTATATGGAAACCTATCCATGTTCCACATTAGAAAGTTCAGCTTATCCCTTCCCCTGTGGGTTGGGTTGACAATCCCCACAGAATGAAGGCTCTGATATGACTTGCTCCTGTGATTCAGACATTATAAAAACAGACGTTTTCCCAGGACCCTGATGTTTGATTTCTTGCTTGCCATGTGGATTATGAGCTGCAACCATAGCTTAGTTCAGATTTTGGCTCCTCCATCAGGATCAAGCCGGGTTCTCCTCTATGCCTTAGTTTTCTTATCTGTAAAATGGAATAATCCCAGACTTACAGGCTCCTCTAGTGAAGATTTTAAGGGCAACTGCTCTGTGAATGTAGACACTGGGTACCCTATAGACAGGTGTGGCTGTGATGGACTGAGCATGGCTCTGTAGTCTGTAATGGAGGAGCCCTGTCACACTGTCTAGCTTCTTTTACCCATTGTCTCTTTTGCTTTATAAGAGGCCGGCAGAAATAGTTGACGAGGAAGAAGATGGAGAGAAAACAAACAAAGATGTCAAACAGAAAGAAGACTTTTCAGCAATGAATGGTGAAACTGAAGATGGAGGGGATAGTGAGGCTGCTGATGGCCCTAAGCAAGAGGGTGAAATCCCAGACCATGGAGAGAAGAAGGCAAGTCCCTCTCGGGTAAACGGCGCCACTGATGAAGAGAATGGTGAAGAATTGGACCAGGTTACTGAGGAGCTTCAACCAACAGTGGATGAGGAAGGAAAGGCTGACGGAGACAATAGTGGACAAGATGAGGTACTTCTATTATTTTGGCTTCCTTGTACATAAATAGTTGTGCACACATGCTTGCACACACATGAACGTGCCTAGGAAATTAGCCAAATACTTAGATCTGCAACAAAACTCCTTATGGTAGAGTAAGAAACACTGAGCACTGTTTAATTAATTTCAATTTTTACTTATTATAAACAGTTATCAAGTACTGCCATGTATATATGTTTCTTATTCTGTCCTCTCTATACCCATCCATGTCCCCATTCCTCTCCCCAGCTACCTATCCACTTATCCATCTACCCATTCTTTCATTGCATCCATCTATCCATTCACTTGCGACCCATCCACTGCACCCACCCACCCACCCACCAAGCTAAGACCAGAGAAGAACAAACTAGAAAATGGTATTTAGCTCAGTGAGACCTTGAACTAATATAAAGAACACCATGACCATTACCAGGACTTCTTTGTTCTTTAGAGAAATTAAAGTCTAGTAGTTTAGCCCACATTAAATAGATTAATCAAGCATCCAGCATACTGGGTACTGGTTTGCTTATTGTAGGAAAGCACAAGAGAGAGAAAGTTTAACAGCAGAGTAGTGCAGAGTGTTTTCATGCCAGGCTTTAACAGTCAGTTTGAAACTACCTGTATTCTATTGTACACTTCTACACAGCATCTTTACCATCTGAAGGAAAACACTTGGCATACCTCACATCTCATCTTTACTCAAGGTGAGATTTTCACAGTGTGCCTGTGTAAGACATGCAGAACACAATTCCTCAGAAGGAGCTCAACATAGTCCTCCTGGCTGTGTATAAAGTAACAATAGTGGGTTTCACAAATCTCTCTGCTGTTTAGCTTTTGATGAAAGCTTACAACATGAAATCAAAGTGCTGTTCTACATGGGGCTTGGTAGGAAGATACCGGTATGCAATCTTCCAGGGGTTTAGCTAAATTCACTGTGTGACCTAGTTAGACTTGACAAGATGCGTGGTTTGTGAAAATCTTCCTGTAATTTTCAACAAAATAGAATAAGGTCAGAGGGCATTATGTTAAGTGAAACAAACCTGACACAAATACTGTATGAGTTTCCGTGTATAAAAAGCTTAATTTATAGAAGCAGAGGGTAGAATGAAGGTTACTGGGAACTACGGGTTGGGTCTGGGGAGATGTTGGCTAAAGAACAGAATATTTCCACTCTGAGGAATAAGTTCTGGAGCTGTGTTGTCCATGTCCAGCACAGTGACTATTCCTAACAATGTGTGCTTATACTAGAGGAGTGTTCTAGTCTACTAAGAAGGAAACTGTGAGGTAATGCAGAGGTTAATGAGTTCAAGTTAGTGCTTCCATAATGCACATGTATTTTAGGATATTATATGTTATGTCATAAACATATATTTTTCAATTAAATAAACCAATTTAAAAACTAATGCAGAACATAGACTTTTGATAGGAATTGGGCATTACTTAAGTTCAGGGTTATATATCTTGGCAAAGACCTGAAGCATGGTTGTTAAATGGTGAGTTCAATTATTTTTTTTTTTAAGATTGAATAAATTTTTATTGTTTTGAGTCTTTAGGATAGAATAGTAGTGATTATTGTGACATCGCTGCAGCCAACAATAAAAATGAGAGATGTAGTGTTGTTGTCCCATCATATCTGGAAATGGAAACAGCTGCTCTATGCTTTGTTAAGTCAGGGTAGAGCCCAACCCAAAGCTGGTGTGATGTCTTTTTTTTTTCCATTTTTTTTTATTTTTTATTTTTTCCATACATTGTTTTGGAAGCCAGGGGCGGGGATAGAGGTGGGAGAAATTTCATCCGATGGATGGAGATAGAGACAGAGACCCACATTCACATCAGAGCAATGGATTGAGCCCCCAAGGTGCAGGTGAAGAGCAGAAGGTGGGAGAAGATGAGTTAGGAAGTTAGGACCGTGAGGGGCTGGTCCACCTACTGAGACAGTGTGCCTGAA